>JAYESA010000002.1:12772556-12972556 GCA_036927795.1 Iris macrosiphon
GAGAAGTTGATACACTTTGATTGATATATATATATATAGTAATTAATGTATTTTAAATTATATTTTTGCAGTTTTGTACAGCTTAGCGTCGGATTAGCGACGACCAAATATGGTTGTGCTACACATTGGCGATATACAAAGTCGTCGATGTATAATAATCCTCAGGTAAGCGACGGATTAGCAATGATCAGCGACAATTTTGAGACTGATTGGCAATATTTTATCAAGACGCTAATCCATCACCTTTAGAGTATCAGACAATGGTTTTAGTATCCAAAATCAACATCTATTATCAGTGTGTCACCAAGTAGAAGACATGTATGACACAAATTTATTGCTAATAATTAATTTTTCCCCTAGGCAAATAGTCGATCATACGTTACCGAGATGCCGACATTGTTATCCGTCACTGAGGTGTCAAAATGACGTCGCCAATAATAACATCGCCATGTTGTCAAAAAGTCGTTGAATGTTCGACTGTTCGATGATGGAAAATCCTAGCGACGAAATATTTACCGACATCCTAAATTCATCCTGTATTAGTCGCCATGTCGTCGCTATTTCTAATTAGTGTAATTTCATCGATGGATAGGGACGTCGCTAAATGTCTGTATTTTGTAGTGTTCTGTCTGGATTTTAAGCTGTTAGTCTTTGCAATTTCGTTAACAATTTTTTTAAAGATTGTAGGTAATATATTTTGGACCGATATGACATAGACAACTCTATACTATTGATATCTTTCTAATTTATCAAAGTTTACATGTTCTAAATATTAAAATGATAATTCCTATATAATTACATATATGCTAAATTTATAAATTAGCCTACTATTCATTAAATCCAATTTCATTTTTGGATCCGTTCCAATTATTTTGATACTATGTGCATCCATCTAATAGATATCCTAGGATTTATTTCGCAACTCATTGTATGTGATAAGTTAGCTTAGATTTTACTAAGTTTTAATTAGTTATAGCCTAATATTAAAATATGATACGACTAAGTGATACCCAAAAATCCAAAACTGAAATACCTAAGTCCTTGGCTTATAAAACCTAAAAGTGAACTATTTATAAAAAACAAATTACTATCGATTTAGTTTTCGAACAATCGTATATATATGTCCCCTTAGATAGTTCCTTAGTGTTTTAAGTAAGTTACATTATTATAGTTTAGGATAACTATGACCTAACAAGTTTATAATTTGCCCCGTGGATAAACTACCACAACTTACTGGTATGGCCGTCGGGATCCGTTAAGCCGACTTATCCGACCCGGGCGGTGGAGAGGATCCCAAGGCATTAGTCGAGCATTGGAAAATGAAACAAAGGGCCTGCCAATTTAGTTAACTGAGACCATAAACAACTGGAAATGATACTCGTCCACCATTGGTGAGTTTAAATTTGTTGTTGTCTTCAACAAATCAGGCCTCGATCTCCTCTTTCTGCGTGGTTTTGCTTCATATGTCTCAAAGGGGAAGTAGTTAAGACCCAGTTGTGCATGTATAAAGTGGTTATGAGAAGGTTTCTCAAGCTAGATCGACTCACAAGATTTGGAGTGCGTCTACCTTCGGAGCTGTGCATTCTCTATCAACGAGAATAGGAGATGGTGGTGTATTTCTTCTTTTGCTATCAGTTGTCGAGGTACATTTGGGGACAACGGCATCTAGATTGCAATTGAGATAGCACAGTGCGATTGGGCTAGTGGCTTTTATGGAGGAGTGGTATCACAATAGGGGGAGAGGTCCATTGTGGTTCCATATTACTAGGCTTAGTCTACACTCTATGGTGTGGCATGTATGGCGAGAATGAAATAGGAAGATTTTTCAAGAGGTGTCTACTCCAATCATTGGCACACTTCAAAATATTGAGACAGAAAAAGTTTCCTAATAGAAGTGTCAAGTGTAGTAGGTTGGGCGTTTATACGTGTGTCGTGTACTCTTGAGGTTTGGATGTGGGAGATGTGCATGTTTTGGTGTTTATTGTTGGTTGATTTGGTTTATATATATATATATATATATATATATATATATATATATATATATATATATATATATATATATATATGTCAAGGACCTATAGCTCAAGTGGTTAGAGTGAGGCATATTTTTCCAAGAGGTTGTGGATTCGAGCAACGGGGAAGCATTATTTTAATTCCCTGTGGAGAAATTAATGTGAGTAGTAGTACGATGCAGGTGCGGTTCAGGTGAAAGTGCAAGTACGGTTCAGGTGCGATGCAGGTGTAAGAGCGGGCCTTCAGGTCAAGATGTGTGGGACTTTCATGCCGAGTTTATAGGCCTTCGGGCCAGGAGTCTGTAACACAATTACCTATTCCAAATATATATATATATATATATATATATATATATATATATATATATATACGATAAATTTTATTCAGGCCCCTTCAAGAGGCTACAAACTCAGCCCGAAGACCTATATATATACAATCCCTAGCCCGAAGGCCCCACCAAGCCTGAAGGCTTAAATCCCTGTCCGAAGGCACCACCAACCCAGCCCGAAGGCTCTACGCCCAAAGGCTCCAACCCAGCCCGAAGGCCTCATGCAGCCGTAGCCGCATTGCACCATGCCGCACCAGATCCACCAGCACCGCACATGCACCCGCATCGCATCCGCGCACCGTTCGGACCATACTGCACCGCTCCGAGCACCTGCACCGCACTCAACCACCACTCTACCATTTAATTCCCCCAAAGGGAAATTCATGGCGCCGGGGGATCTCGATCTCACGACCACCCCGTCCAGGTGCATCGGTCTTAACCGTTCGGCTAGACGTTATTTTCATATATATATATATATATATATATATATATATATATATGAGCACTATGACTCATATAGGAAAAGAGTGTACTAGTGCACATGGGTGCACATAAAATATAGAAGTCTATTTCTGTTGGTCTACATGTGCATGGTTCTTGTAGAAATATAAGGATTATGGCTCATATCTCGTTTATATATATATATATATATATATATATATATATATATATATATATATATATATATATATATATATAATGGGTCTTTCTTCTTCGTGGTTGTAATCTATTTTCTATTCCAAAGAGTTACGGTGATCCGTGTTGGATCGGTGAGGAACTTGTAGAGGGAGTAATCACTTTATTCCATTAGTGAAGGTTCTTCGGAGTTGGACACCGATCGTCCCTTGGTATTTTCCGCAAGGGTTTTCTACGTAAAAATCTCTGTGTCTGCGATTTATGTTTAGCATTTTTGGTTTATACGTTTTGCTCGGTTCTCTTACAAGTATTCTCTGGTTTGGTAAATGATTTTTGCGCCTTCATTCCAAATAGAGTGGTATAAGAGCTAGATTTTGGAATTTTAGAAGGGTGTCAGGAGTTGATAGGCAAACCAGAGAGGAAAGATAGACGCGAAGTCGGTGCGCATGGTAAACCTGAACGGTACCAACTATCACTACTGGCGAAGCAAGATGAATGATTTTCTGTTTGTCAAAAAGCTGTATCTACCGGTATTTGCTTCCGAGAGGCCTAGTGACAAATCCGAAGAGGAATAAAAGTTCGAGCAAATACATGTGTATGGATATATCAAGCAGTTAATTGACGAGAATGTGTACAAAGTTGGAATCTTTGTATCCGAAGAAGATAGGGGTAAATAAATTGTTCCTGATCTGGAGGATGATGGATCTATGGTACAAAGATGGTGTGTCAATTATAGATTATTTGAGTGAGTTTCGGGCGTGCACTACAAAAAATTACGGGGTTAGCGACTAAAAAAAAATTGCTAAATTGTAAATTGACATCGCTAAAATATATTAGCGACGTTATTAGCGATATTTTATAAATGTCGCGATCTAGCTAGTTCCTGACAGGAAATACGTCGTTATACATCGCAACTAGCGAGATATCTTAGTGACGTTTGAACGTCGCCACTTTTTCTCCAATTAGTGACGTTCTACGTTGCAACGTCGGTATATGAGCGACACAAACTTTTTGTAAAATATCGCTGATATTTTTATACTCAGTGACGTTTACTATATCACAAAATGTCGCTGACATTCCTCACTTAGCGACGTTTAGCAACGCAGATACGTCATTATATTTATGAATGTAATAACTTTTAGCAACGTATTTAGTTACATCATGATGACATGGCAGATATTGCCAAGTCAGCATATTAGCGACGTTAAGCGACATATTTGCGACGTCGTGGTACATGTGTAGCGACATTTTGATACATATTAGCGATCTATTTATATGTCGCTAAATGATGCTAAATTGCTGTAAAAAAATAAAAAATACAGATTATTGCATAATAGTTTATATAACAATATTAAGCCTGGAGTTTATAAAAATATATTCACAATTTATAAAAATAGACACCTACGGTAGAATGTCACACATGTGTAGATTGCTAAACATCAATAAATTCAAGTCTACTATCATTGTTGGCCATTGTTATAAAAATTTAAATATACATAAATGTCTGCAATAAATATTCTCATGTCATTAAAAGAATATATACGAAAGACCAAAAAATGGGCCAATGTCACACAAATTCCCAAAAATGGGCAAATGTCACACAAACTCACAACTATCTGTACAACCTAGGACTAATGCTGATCAGGGGGAGGAGGAGTAAAACTACTGTGCAAATGGAATACGATATAGTCCAACTGGTCATGTGAAAGCGCTACCGATGTCGAACTAGGAGGCAGTGTCGTCGGTGGAGTCGGTATCGATATCGACGAGCCAGGGGGACATATCTGCTCCAATGCTGACATTCAATCATTATATGAATCCATGACACCTATAATCTGAGTGACGGAATGCTGTGTCGATGATGCCAGATCCGTAATGTCCCGCTGTGTCGCCTCAATCATAGTTTGAGCTCCCACTATAAGAAAAATGGCTTTTCTTGATGGTTTTTCCCCGTCTAGAAAGGATTTTCTTGACGATTTTGGATCCGTCATCTAGACCACAGTCAAGAAAAGTCCCATGTTTTCTTGACGATTTTTGGTTTTCTTATCTTGACGATTTTAAACCGCCAAGTAATAAATATTTTTTGATGATTTTTAGCCGTAAAAAAATATAACAAAAAACCTTCAAGGTAGATAACAACTTTTTTTGACTTTGGCTTAGATAACGGGTAATAACAGTCAAGAAAATTATTTCTTGATGGGAGAAAATTCTCAAGAAAATTCTTTTTTGATGTTTAAAAACTGTCAAGAAATGATATTTTTAGCAAATTTCAAATATTTGTTGACCTTTTGTAACCGTCAAGAGAAGCTATTTTTTGTATAACAAAAATTCTGTTTATAATTATATATTATATATTAAACACACATAATATCAATATAATCCAGAATATCACAAACATCAAAGAAGTATAATACACAATTTTTATATTAATAAATACGCGTTCGTACACCACAAACATCCAACCACATACAAATAACCAAAGTATATATGCAAGTAAACCAAAATAGATGACACATTGCCTAACTATATAACAAAATATCTGATTCAATGCCCGAGGGACCTTCAACTTCTGCTTCAGAATCCTCCTTTGCCTCTGTGAGTATATTTTCCTTTTGTACCTGTAGAAGAAAAAGATGTGATCCTATCATAAGTTGATATATAACTGTACATATAGAAGTAAGCTATATTATGAGAAAAATAGTAATGGCAAGGCAAGTGTCCTTAATACATAAGAAGGGAAATGCCAAACTTAATTGCCAGTACTATAACTATTTCCCCTAGCCTCAATGGCAGGTGGGCCATAACAATGGTCCCAGTCTACAGGGAGCTTAAGGCCTAGATTTTGATGCAAAAATAATAAATTTCGTCCAATTTACTCAGATTTGTGTTGATGCAAGTTTCTTATTTTGTTTAATGTAGATGATCTTTCTCCAAAGAACTCACTCGAGTGTATAACCAAAATGGAAGAATTGAATGATACGGATTAGACTAAGACATAACTTTCAAAAACAAATGTTCTATCAAATTTGTAAATTCAACTTGTACATTTCCTACTTACTAATATCCCTGAAATTACAAGAGTCACTAATGAACAAGAAGGATTAGAGCACATACCTAGTGTTAGCCCTGGTGTAGAAGCCAGCATTGATTCAACTCCCACCACCTAAGACTCAAGCTTTGGCATTGATGACACCATCGGTCGAGATGAATGGCTGGGAAGCAGATATGGTGGAGGTATCGGCCAGACCAATATCGAAGTTTTGGATCCAAGAGATAGAAGTTCTATAACTAAAGATAATAGATAGAAGTTAGTATCCACCACCCATGCTTCAGAGTAAGAAAGCATGGTATCACAAACCATATCCACAGAAATCATCTAAACACACCAGGCCTATAGTTAAGATGCACAAATATGACTCATGGTGTTTAACTGCATTCATATTCTTGTATATATGATAGTTCACATTAAATTATAATTTATGATGCTATGCCAAAATAGAATTGGTTTTGTCTTCTTTCCGTCCTTACCTAATAACTAAAAGATCAAAAATGTTGACAAGGTTCCCCTTTCCTGATTCTATACGTATACATTTAAATAGGTTGCAAGAGCCCTAAAATCTCCAACAAGCTTTCAGAATCCTATATTAACGATTTTAAAGATAACAAGAACAAGCTTCAAATTTTCCCAAGTTATCAATGCAGATGGATTGAGTAATATCCAACTACAATTATAACTTAAAGCCAACTAAATTCAACATAATATTACCTACCAGTACACAATAAATGTAGCACCAAAGGTTAATTTATGCTAGGCTAACAAAATTACTATAATTCCCCATGAAATTGAAGCAAAAATGAACGAAGCATACTTGCCTGCATCAGTGAAACCTTGTTTGCCACAACAACAGTTTCACCAATTACTAAACCAGTTCCAGGGTCCAATAAAATTCCCCTTCCAATTTTGGCAGCTGCAGAGTATTGACAAAATATGTCAGTCAGAAATAATGACTCATGAGTAAAGGACTCAAAAATAGGTTATACTGATATCACGTAATTTCCTACATCCATAGAAATGTATTTACTAGAAGTAACATACATATCGTTTAAGAAAAATATACAAGTCAATATGCTGAACATCAAACTAACCACTTCTTTTGAGTTTTACTACTTTTTATGGTCTTAAATGGAAAGATACCAAGGTGTATATCAACAACAAAAACCTACACAAAGACCAAATGAAATTACATTATGGTGAATCAGTGGTAACTCATAAGCTACTGTTAGTGCCAAAAATTTCCATCTAAGAAAAATGTTATTGGATGAGCCAAATAACCTCATAGTATGCGCTACACGATACGACTGCAAAGAATGGTAACCCTGGAAGAATAATAACACAAACATTTAGTTATTATAAAGAATAGTAATTACAGAAAATCATGTAAATATGACATTTTTAATCAAGTAAACAACTTGAGAAGCATAAATTATCCTGAAACTGAATAACTAGACTAAGATAATATATTATTTACACTATGATCTTATGTCTTACATAAGAACAAGAAGCAATAGAGAACGGACCTGAAAATACTTCAAAAGAGTAGAGCATACCTTAAGGTACAATAGTACCCAACTATATGATGAACAACAAGGATCCCTATCTTTAAATGCCTACACAAGAAATTAAGACATACTAGTTAATGACAGTGTGATATAGTACTTAATATCATAAAGAACGGACGTGGAAATACGTCTATGAGGTCTACATTGCTTTTTATAGATTATGCAGACCTCTCACATTCTACAACACTAAAGAGTTTGTTTGGATGGAGATTCTCTAAGCTAACCTACAAGTGGAACCACTAACAGCCCAAAGCACAGATAAAAAAAGTAACATAATTATTTTTACAAGAATCAAAAATTCAAATGAAAACAAGAATAAATTTTTTATATCTGAGCTACTTCCTTATAGAGTTTAGAGTGTATCATTCGTTATACTGAGGCTACAATTTAAAATGTTTTAACTGGTCTAACTAGAAGATTAAATGACTCTTGCTGAATCCAGTATACCTATGAAAAAAATGGCCCATGATTTACTTAGCCACCTTCTATATTTTCCAATACCATGGCTCATTGATGAGTGCACTCTAAGAGGGACTTCCTTAGCTGGTAGGCTAACTTCCCAGCTTTCATTTGGAAGTCCATACAAGCATAGATTTTCTTTCTCTACAAAGACATTTCACAGAGAGTGTATTATCACAGAGAGTGCATTTAAAATTCAATTTCTAAAATTAGGATAATATCTGAAGAATTAAGAAGGTGGACCTTAATTGGTTTGATGTACTCGATTCAATGAGTTATGGATCGGCTCATCAGGAGGCCCAGAATATTGATATGGGAATCAACCAAGATAAAAAAAATCTATTAAAAGTATATACATCAAACATCCAAAAAGAATATAGAAATTATAAACCGCATTGGACCTAGCAAATCAGAGTATGAGTTCCGTGAAAAGTGAACCATGTAACTAATAGTTGCAGACAATACAACTTTCTTACTGTATTACAATAATAATGTAATATGGATTGGACAAACAAATTTCATTCAAGATTAAGCCTTTTCTATGAAGGGTAAATCCAACTAGCAGCCTCATTAAAATACGGTTAAAAATACGGTTAAAATAAACTCAACTGCAAAAATAATAAAATATCTGAGATGGAGGAAAGATGAACAATTATACCGGAATGAAGCTCTTTAAGATTGGCATATCAAGCATGATATAATAAATGGACTATGATTGCTTTATTTATGCCTTGTAAACATGCTAACTAGTCCTACATGAGATATAACATACATTGCTTTATACCCCCATATTCCTTGTATATTGTATCCAAGTGATGGGGCTGAATGAATGTGTCCTCTGAACCATGTCCAAATAAGACCGAAATAAAGCTCTTTGAGTGCAAATTGTCATCAGCATAATAGAAAAATTCCATGTATTTGAAGGTTCTATTAAACAATAGAAAATGGATTATCTAAACAATGATAAGGAGGTAAAAATCACTGAAACATCATTTACAACAGGAAGTGTAAATTATATGTTAGTGAATAATTGATGACTATGTAATAATAAATCGGATATAATTATAGTATGGAATAAAAAAATCTTGAATAAAATGTTATGATTTCTTAAGACCTAGGCGACAAGTACCAAAAATAATCTTCAAAAGAGAAATATTAAATAAGCAAGAGAAGAACATGGAGAACTTGGTGAATTTAGGGTTAGGGTTTTACCGAGAACGTCCTGGGTCCTCGTGGCACAGATGATGATCTCGGTCGTCATCAGAGTCACTCTGACCTCCACACTTGAGTACCCGTCCTCGACGAGCTCATGCGTGAGCACCTCGTTGAGCTCCACGAAGAAGACGCCATCGACAATGAACTTAGAAGCAAAAAAATAAGTGTCCGAGAAAAAATTCAGATCTAGAGAGAGTAAAGAAAAAATTAGGGCAAGGGTTTCGGAACTTGGCTTTATTTTCTTGCTCACTAAGAAGTAAAAAAATAAGAGATACCCCGAGTTTCTAGTTACTCGAGGTATACTCTTCAATATGCTCGTAGCCCCAAGGAAGTTTCGAGACTGCATGCATTTCGTGCAAAGCCAGCCTCATTTCTCCACCAGGTGTGAAGAAGGTCCCAGTGCGATAATTGTACAACTCCATCAAAGCGACGAATAGGGGCCGATTATCCTCTAGTCCTTAGCAGGTGTCCCACACGGCAAATAACATATTAGCCTCCCTAAGATCCTCCTCATATTTCCTCAGGACCCACAGAGTCAGGAGACACTAGGATTCATCGTAGTGTGCCCAACTGAGAGCCAGCAACTTGCCTGTAGGGTAGGAGTCCTTCTTGGCATCCTGATAAAGAAAAGTGCCCGCCGCATATATACTTATGTTCGGTCTCAGTTTACTGCTGACAAGACCAGGCATCAGTCCGACTAGGGAATAAGAGGGTGACTCATTGATGCTATAAAATACCCCCTTGTTTTATCCGGTCCCGGGACGAATGTTGCCCAAAGAGGCTCCCTTCGGCTCAGGGGTCAGGTCCCAATCCATCCGTCGCAGACCCATCGGCACCTTCAGGTTCGATACAACCAAGTGACGGCTGTAGAAAGGAAATATCATCTCTGACCCGTTAAAAGTAAAAGACTAGTCTTCCCTGATGGGCCCCACCTGAGGAGACTCCAGTGTGTCCCCGAACAGGAAGTACGGCTTCTAAAATAAATGCTTTCCATCTTCAGCAGGGATCTTCCCCGCGTTGATCTGACTCAGAAGGATGGAAGGCATTTGCTCGACGATCTTCTGTTGACGCTCCTGTGGAAGGTCCTTGTTAACTTGGTTCCTGATAGCCACCGCCAAGTTTTCAAGATTCATATTAAGGGTAGCAGGTTCTGCCTGACTACCAGTTCACTGGAGGGTGTGGTGGGCAATACCACTACAAATCAAACAAGGTAACATGGTCAGAATTAAATAAGAAGAATTCGGCCGAGGGAAAGGCCCCTATTATGACAAAGCTTAGCCATGCAGCACAGAAGCTTATACGGCTGGGGCACCCATGTAGTAGAGACAACCATGAGGCCAAGGTCAACTATGTGTCATGGTCTTCCATGCAGCAGAGCTAGTCATGCTGCTGAGGCCAGCCATGCATGCAGCAAAGTTGGTCATGCGGTCGAGTGGCTTATGCGGCTAAGCCACCCATGCGGCAGTGAGTAAGTTGGCGCATAGACGGATCCATGCGTCCAACCGTGCATATGTGCCTCTATATTCAACTGAACCCTTTCATCTTTCTCATGAAACCTACCCTTGATCGGCGGCTGAACATCGATAGAGAAAAACAGAGGGCCCTCCACAGCGGAGCGAGCCTTCCCCTTGCTCTTGGCCATCCCCTTGCTCTTAGCGGCAGCGACAGCGGCAAAGAAAGCGACTTTGGGGGCCATGTCAGTGAGCAGTAGAAAAAAAGGAAGAGGAAAAGATAAGAAAATAGAGAGTTTCTTTCCCTCTCCTCAGGACCCTTATATAGATGGGGATATGCAACTAGGGATAAATGTGGCGGCAGTTCTAATCCCAACGCCTAGATCCACGAAACGTCAAAAAAGATGATGGCGAATTCTCGTTGGTTTAGCCGCTTTATCTTCTGTGAATTGTTGCCTCAAACTCCGTGTCAACTGATAGCACAGAATCCCAATAGATCGTCTCGGAGATCGAACCAAATCCACTCATTTAATGACTTGACAGCCTGACAGACCGTGCTATGCAGCAACATAAAGTTATGTGACATGTCTCTAATATGCGGCCAAAAGTGCTCGATCATGCTTCTCATTCAAAGTATTCCAAACTCGTCATTTTGGAAACATTGAAGTGGATCTTGTAGAAGCATAAAAATACTACACGCCGCATAGAGCTCATGCCGCATAAAACATGATAGATACGACCAGACGGAAGCTGCATAATAACCTTCATACTGCCAGACCAACCAAGTAGTAAAAGGCCACATAAAAGATCCTTTACACACTCTCCACAACTTGACAAAAAGGCCTGACGGCCTCGATACACGCAAGAAGGCCGCAAGCAAAAAGACAAAGAATCACATCCAATAATTAATGACCTCGTCAGACGTGCCATGCCATGTGTTCCACCTATGCGACTTCAATACTATGCGGCCTTAATGATATGCAGCCTCAGTCATATGAAAGCTCATATGCGGCCAGGACACATATGCGACCATAACACACATGCGGCCTCGACTCTTTGAGTCATCGTCCTCATGAAGCCAAAGTGTCCATCAGACCAAAGGCGGATGAAAGCACATATGCAGCCTCGCCAATATGCCGCCAGAGTGTCTATTTGACCAAAGCCCAAACAAGAGCATGTATGCGGCTACAAGACCCATGCGGCTACTCTATCATGTGGCCAAGATGCTATATGGCCTCCAGCTCACAAGATCTTCCTATTACAACTGCAGAGATCTTTGCACAGTTGGTGCTGATTATGTGTCCAACTGACCAAGTCATGCCCACAATGGGGTGATAACAACCCCAAAATCTCATCGACAACATATATGAACCAAACTCACGTGGTAGCTTTCCCGTAAAATATGGTCACAGTTGCAACTGCATGCTGTTGAAGTATCCCTACACGGCCACCAAGAAGGAACATATGCATCATCTATAGCACGTCCACAGGACAGCTATAAATAGCAAGGTACCACCCATACAAAGTCGACCAGGCTGGCTATTGGCAAACCTACCCTCGAGCAAGAGAGAAGAGCTTACGCATCGGATTATCCACGGAGTAAAGAGAGTTGCTACACTCGTAACCCTCTATCGTCACCTCCAGAACACAAAATTTGTACTTAGATTGTCTTCTAGGACTTCTTTGTACTTTTTTTAGTTTGTTAATAAAATCAAGTTCTTTTAGTTCTCATTTTGATTTAATAGAAAACAACAGGGACATGGTATTCATCGAGCATCAGACCATGACCAACACTCAGGATTTCGATATGTCACTACCACATTTTCTAGGAAAGGATATTTTAGTAATTTTATATTTAATTAAATATTATGCTTGATAAATAATTAATTATTGTATTATTTAATTATTGTTAGATGTTAGTTATTTATTTTGGACTTTGTTAGTGGACCTAACTAGTTTAGTTTAGACTCATGGACCAACATGTATTAATTGTTAAATTTTAGCCCATTTAGAAAGTCCATTGATTAGGAGGATGATTAAATTAATTAAACCATTAGACTAGAAGCTTCCCTCCTTAATTATTTCTTCATAAGAGGCCCCAAGGGGTATATTGGATATTAGATAGTAGCTTGAGGAAGGGGTAGAGGAGGCCGGCCTATTAAAGAGGGGAGAAATTGTTTTTCTCTCCTCTTTTCATTTGCAAACTAGATCTAAAATTTTTCTCAACCAAATTCCTTCATTTTCATATCATTTCCCTACCAAATTCATTCCAATTGCTTCCCAAATCACCATTGGAGACTATTGAAGAAAGAATCTAGAAGGAGAAAGTAAGGATCTACAAAGAGGAGCAAGGATCTACAAGTTGGAGGCCAATTTCATCATATTTGGAGGTTTCATTGGGAATCCACCTCCAAATAGATAAAATTTAGTTTTTTTTCCTTAATTAAGGTTCTAAATATGATATTTAACCATAATAAATAACCCATATGTATAGGCTACCCATAGGATTTGGTTTTGTATTCATAGGAGGCCTATTGAGAAAGTTATAGTGCTTTTTGTGTCAATTTTGGGAGAATTTCGAGATTGATATTTTTTGTGTGTGTCAATTATTCCTATAGATAAATTTGGCATGTGCTTGTGTGTTTGGGGCTAGTGTCATGTCCACAATTGGGTACGTGTAGGTCGTATCCCGATAATTTGGTGATACGTTTTGATTTGGGGATTTTTCCTCCGATACGGGACTTTGTGCATGTCACACTTTGACACAGACACGTAGATTTATGTTTCACTCTTCTTATTGTTCATAAATACTATATTAGACTTGTTCGTGTCCTTCGGGGTATATTTGGATGAGTGGTAGACTCATGTCGCAAGCGTATCCTAGATCTAGTGGTATACGGGTGTGATACGCTCCATGTGTTTGTGCAAATTCTTCTAGATCTATTTCTCATGTGTTCTTAGTCTTGGTAATGTGTAATTATAAACATGTATATATGTATATTGTGGTGTATTTATAATTATGGATCAGATGTCATAGATCTATGTATCTATTTATGTATATATTTATGTAGCTATTATTCTACATATGTAAGAGCTTTTTAATATTGTAGTATATGTATATATATTGTAGTATATCTATAATGTATATATTATGTGTAAATATATATATATATATATATATATATATATATATATATATATATATATATATATATATATATATATATATATATATATATATATATATATATATGTACGTTATTGTTATATGTATTTATTATGTATACATATCTTATATAGTTGTAATTATGTATATATATGATACTATATTGTTATATGTATTATTGTGTACATATATATATATTTTTATATAGTTGTAAGTTATATATATATATATATATATATATATTATATATTGTGCTATATATATATATTATATTGTGTTATATATATATAAGAGATAGGAGAGGCGACAAAAGTTTTAGTGACAGCCTCAGTGTCACAAACAGCAGCAGCAGCAGGAAAATAGCAACAGCAGCAGCAATAGCAACAGCAGCAGCAGTAGTAGCGACGGTCGTAGCTCACCAACGGCGACGGCAGCAGAAAACTGTTGCTATAGCAGCAGTACAACAGCAGTATCAGCAGCGTATCAGAAGTTTTAGCAACGACAGCCAAGGGTTTTTAGTGACACATATGCGGTATATTAGTTATTATGTATTTAAATATAATAGTTATATATGTGTATATATATGATATTAATATATACGTATATATGTTCCTAATTGCTAATTGTGTTTTAGTATACTATATGTATAATATTTAGTTGTTAGCATATATTATTTATGGGTAGTTAGTATAAGTAAGGTATTGGATATTATCTTGAGATACCAAGGTAAGTATCAAGGTAATTGGGGATACCCAAGGTATTGGATTTGGATATCAAGATTGAGGTTTAGTGTTGTGATACCAAGTTGGTTCTAAACCAAGGTATTCATTTAATGTTTATAATTATGATTTTATATATGTAATATTGTTTGATATTGTATGAGTGTGATATTTCATATCCCTATTTTTACGTATCCGGAGATACGGCATCCTAGTATCCTAAGATGTAGCTTTTATGACCTAGAACTCTAGTGTTTGAACCCAATATCCTTGAGATAGACTCATGCAACCTAGAAATAGGTAGTTTAATATATTGAACATAGTTTGACTATAGTTGACCATAATTTGGTCTAGAGTTGACTTAGTTTGACTTTTGACTTAGAATTGACTTATTGACCTAGAAGTTGACTAGTTTAACTTATTTTCTTTTTGAAAACTTGTATTAATGTTATATTCCATATCTAGGTCTTCGAGGCACCGTATCAGACATCTGTGAGACTATTTATTGGACTTCAGGCGAGTACATTCTCTGATAGTTTCTCATTTATGATATCCTCTATATTCATTGTATCTGGTATAGATATCCATTTTTCTTGATACGATGGTTACACGGATTGGTATATTCGGATCTCATTATGAGATGTTATTTCTTGTATATGGTATATCTTGTGCAAGTCTTGTTTTATTGATTATCTTGTGCATGTACATACACTGATTCTCGGGGAGATTTGCTACATTTCTAGAGAATCTCGTGCCATAGCATACCATGGTTGGATCTATTATACCAGTCGGGGTGGAGAGTATTTAGTGTAGATATGTGATCATACCCTCCTTGGCATGTCTTATTCCTTGTGAGTGTTGATCATACACCGCACGTATGATCAACCAGGCCATTATACTCTTGTTCAAGTTCCCTAGCCGATCACATGTTAAGCTAGTACTCACATACTTAGACATTAGTATTCTTGTTCATTGACATATTGTTCATTATTGTGTTTATTCTAGTATTTCCTTATTGTACATCTCTTGTATCTATTGTTGCATCTTGTATATTCACATCTATTTAATGTTACATAGTTTTTATCATTGATTAGAACTCGTATTAGAGATGTACTTTGTTCCTTTCCTGGCTGGATATATTTTTTCCATATGACACTAAGGACTGGTATCCTACACATTATGGACATCAGAATGTTATGGGTTTAGAGTTAGAGACCCTGGCTCAGGAGGGACTTATCCCAACTGAGACAGATAATCCGGAATTAGTAGCTTCTTAGTATTCTTGTACTGGATTTGTCTCCAGCTTACTTTGTTAGTATTTCTGTTAGACTCATTGATGTTATTATTTAGACTCATGAGTTGTATGTGACTATTCAATTCTTTATCTGATTCGTGCTCGTTTCATCTTAGATCTATGATTGAGTATATTGTAATTGTTGGCGGCTCATTATATTGCTAGATATATAGATTATCCAGACAGCGTTCTATCCCTGATTCTGCGACGTAGGCTGGGTGTTGTTCCTAACTTGCATTCCTACCAGGTGCGGATCGTGAAACGATATGCCTTATGAGGCTGAGGAATTTTCTGTATTAGAGTTATTTTACTTCGAGGAGTTTTAAGAGGATATCGCAGAGGATCCAGTTATGGGGGAGCCAGTACATGGAGTTGCTCCCAGGCTTGATCATCAGCCTGCTGATAGTGGTCAGGGTGATCTTCAAGAGGATGAGCATGCCGAAGAGGCTATTCCTGATAAGGAGGCTATTGTTACATAGCCAGCACCAGTGGTTCCATTGAGGAGGAGAGATAGAGAGCGTTGACTATCTATGAGATACTCACTGGGTGAGTGTGTTCTACTGACTGACGAGGTAGAGCCCAAAAGTTTTACCGAGGCTATGTAAGACGAACACCGACAGTAGTGGATAGAGGCTATGTAGGAGGAGATGGGTTCCTTACATGCCAATTCTACTTATGAGCAGGTGTGGTTGCCAAAGGGTAAGAAGGCTTTAAAAATTTAATGGGTGATCAGAGTAAAGCAGACAAATATTGGCTACTAGCCCTCAATACAAAGCAAAGCTGGTATAAAGGCTATGGTTAGCGAAAGGGCATGGATTACGATGAGATCTTTTTGTTAGTCATCAAGCAGTCGTCTATTCGGGTGGTGCTAGCATTGGCAGCCAGTTTCGACTTAGAGATCGAGAAGATAGACGTGAAGATGTCATTCCTCCACGGTGATTTTGAGGAAGAGCTTGTATGGTCTGAAGAAGGCTCCGAGGTAGTGGTACAGAAAGTTTGAGTCATTTATGTGGAAGTATGGTTTTGCACGGACTACGTTGGACCACTATGTATTTGTTAGGTACTTTGCCAAGGATGATTTCATCATTTTAATGCTCTATGTTGATGATATGATACCGTTGGTCGGAATACCACTAGGATAGCGAAGTTGAAGCACCAACTGAGCTCAGCCTTCTCTATGACGAATTTGGGCGCAGTATAATTATTCTTGGGATGGAGATCAGCTGAGAGAGAGAGAGAGAGAGAGTTTAAGATGTTATACATGTCCCAAAAGAAGTACATTCACCGTGTACTTCAGTGTTTTGGGATGGACGGGTCGAAGAAAGTGAGTAACCCTCTTACGGCTCACTTAAATTTTTCTTAGGAGCAGTGTCCATCTACTGAGAATGAGAAAGACGATATAGAGAGGGTTCCATATGCCTCAGCTATGGGGAGTCTCATGTATGCTATGGTGTGTACAAGACCAAAAATTTCTCACGCAGTTGGCACAGTTAGCATGTACACTTCTAATCCTTGAATGTTACATTACATTGCGGTCAAGTGAATTCTACGATACCTTCAGGGCACTGCCGATTGGAGACTTCTTTTTGGTGGTGACGAGCCGAAGCTGGTTGGGTATACCGATGCTGATATGGCTGGAGATGTAGACACGAGAAGATCGACTTCGTTCTATGTGATAATATTTGCTGGTGGAGTGGTATCGTGGCATTAGCGGATACAGAAGTGTGTTGCCTTGTCGACGACAGAGGCAGAGTACATTGCGGCGACGGAGGCTTGCAAGGAGTTGTTGTGGATGAATAAGGTGTTGCCATGTACACTTTGCTTTGACTTTAATTAGATAATTATGATTAGATCCTTCATATATTAACTTTCCATATAATTAGATTTCTAATTTATAGCAAACTAATTTATGATTTGATTTTCATTAAATATATTATTAAATGTAATTGGATTTTATTAAATATTTGTGGCTTCCATATATGGTTTACAAATACATGGAAACCCTAATTCATGCAATGGCTTATAAAAAGACTCATGTAATATAGAACAAATAGAGGAGAAAAAAGAGAAAAAAATATGGCAAGAGTGCTTTGCAACATTGGAGAGGAGAAATAATGATTGGAGGCCGTTTTGAAGAAGGAGATCAATTTCGGGTATTTCTCGTTGTCTTTCTTCTTCGTGGTTGTAATCTATTTTCTGTTCCAAAGAGTTGCGGTGATCTGTGTTGGATCGGTGAGGATCTTGTAGAGGGTGTAATATTTTTATTCCATTAGTGAGGTTCATAAGGGTTGGACTCTGATCGTCCCGTCGTTTTTTCCACAAGAGTTTTCCACGTAATCTCTGAGTTTGTGATTTGTGTTTCGCGTTTTTTGGTTTGTGCATTTTGCTCTGTTCTTTCGCAGGTACTCTCAGGTACGGGGAACAATTTCTGTACTTTCGTTCTCAACACCCATGAAATATACCCTGAAGTCTTGTGTGGAAAGATTATCTTACATACGAGACCTAAGCCATCAAACCTTACGAATTCGTCTCAATTTTAAGAACTATGAGCTTGTGAAATCAGCCCATGAAAATATATCTTGTAGTTTCATAAGTGGAATATAATTTTATTTGAAACCATAATAGCATAAGATGTGTGATACATCACATACAAATCCACAACATATTGCACACTCCCAATCCAAATACAAGAAAGGAAAGACAAGGAAATGCATAGATCAACTTTATTACACAAACCAGAGCATGATCTGATAATTATTCCCATTACGTACGTAATCATCCAGAGATTGATCGATCAGTAATATATCTCGATGATTGAACGCAGTCCCAGTGCAGGCAGTATCTTGTACTCCTTGAATCCAGCCGCGTCGAAAAGTTTCTTCCATTCAGCTTCAGTCCTCTGCTTCCCGGTGGTATGAACCATCATGTGAATATCGAAGTGAAGCTGCGTCTCAGTCACCTTGGGATGCACACCGTCGGAAGTATCTATGACTTTGTCGATGATGATTACTTTCCCTCCCTTCTCCTTCGTCGGAATGACCTTCTTGCAGTTCTTCAGTAGCTTGACACATTCCTCGTCGCTCCAACAGTGCATTACCCACTGCAAATGAGTGATGATCAATTTTAGAAAGACATTGCTGCTGTGCTATCATGTGTTCATAGCAACTCTAAATATCATTTGGCACCCACATGATAGAGTTGTCAGAGTCGTTCATAAAAACTTGGTTCTTTTTAGATTTTATTTTTTAGATTTTATGTCAAACTCGATTCCGATATGGGATAAGGCTTGCATAATGATAATGATAATGGTGGTTGCATTAAGATCGATCGTATATACCAAAGTAAGTCAAGCACTTGAGAGTCTAACCTCTAACCTAGAATGTGCTGACTTTTGCTACAACCATTTAGTAAATTCTAGGATTTTGTAAATCTATTATGGGCAAGGGTATGGACTGGAGGGTGGACTAATTGTTTCCTGACACGCGCGCGCGCGCGCGCGCACACACACACACACACACACACACACACACACATATATATATATATATATATATATATATATATATATATATATATATATGCTAGAGGATCATTGCCATATATATATATATATATATATATATATATATATATATATATATATATATATATATATATATATATATATATATCAGTTTCATTCTAATAGACGTGTAAGGTTATGGAGCAATTCTGGTTTCATTTAACGGACGCCTCTGAAGATTTTCTC
Organism: Iris macrosiphon; assembly: GCA_036927795.1. Lineage (NCBI taxonomy): Eukaryota > Viridiplantae > Streptophyta > Magnoliopsida > Asparagales > Iridaceae > Iris > Iris macrosiphon. The sequence continues at coordinate 12,792,206 of JAYESA010000002.1, forward strand.
CATAGTTTCAAATTAATATTTAAATAATAGATTTAATTCTATCATAATAAGGTAGATTTAAATTTAAATTAACATTAATATTTGAAAATTCAAAAGAAAACTAATATTAAATTAATTTTATTGTTAATATTAATGTTACATTAATGTTAATATTAATTTTGGTATTAGGGTTAATGTAATAATAATTTTAATACTAATGTTAATATTAAAGGCAAAAATAATCTATATTTTAAAATAATTCATCTTTTAAATATTATATCTTTTAAGAATAATCTATCTTTAAAAAAATATATCATTAAAAATAATCTATATATCTTTGAAACAAATCAAGAGAATAATATATATTTAAATAGAGAATTAAATATATTTTTTTAAGAGAGATAACATGTATATATGTTTAAATCTATCATTTAAATCTTAATTTGAAACCTACGGAATAAACGTACGGAGGAGTCCGTTAAATTCAATCGTAGTGTTAAATACTGTATACGTACATGTCTATTAGAACAAAATTATATATATATATATATATATATATATATATATATATGTATATATATATATATATAATTTTGTTCTAATAGGTATGTACGTATACAATACGAAACACTACGATATATATATATATATATATATATATATATATATATATATATATATATATATATATATATATATATATGTGTGTGTGTGTGCGCGCGCGCGCGCGTGTAAAACGCAAAAAAAAAGAAAAAGAAGTTGGGGTGTGCTAGAACCCACCCCAATACCTATTGTACGCCTTTGATTATGGGTATCAATCACGACCTTGGAAAGAAATATGGACACTTCAAAACTATGGGTCGTATCGTATTAGATACATATTGTAATTGACACACCAAAGACACTGCAATACACACAGACATGCAAGCTAAAAAAATTGTCGTCTATGTTACATGACATAAAAAGAACATTAACGAAGAGACCAGAATGGATCGATTATCAAGCAAACCTTGAGTATGAGTGCATCCGCGGTAGGGATGCAGTCGAACATGTCCCCCGCCACATACTTCACCTTATCACTCTTCTCCAGAGCTTCAATCACATGCGGGAGATCGAAAACAGTGCACTTCACGTCAGGAAACGCGTTGGCTATTGCCAGCATCATGGTCGCCGACCCGGCCGCCACCTCCACCAGCGTCTTCACCCCTAGGAACTGATCACCGCAGTCCTCGATGAGCACTTTCGTGATCGCACCCGTGTCGCTCGCCACCCCATCTCTTAGCAGCTTGCCGAACCCCGGCATCGAGTCCGTCGCCTTCCAGATGAACTCCCCATGCGCCTTCTCGAACGCGGTAGACGGGTCCTCGGTCCGGAACCACGAGCTCAAGGACTGCCACGGGAACAGCAGCGACTCGTCGAGCATGAGCTCGATGAAGGGAGTGATGCAAGCACCCTTCTCCTTGATCAGCGGAATGGAGTTGGTGGTGATTGTGTAAGCATCCTCATTCCTAGTAGAGGTCGTGACCGTGAAGAAACCGTTGTGGACGAGGAGGGTCATGAAGCGTTGGAAGTTGGGGATTCGTATGGGAGGGATGGAGAGCTTGGCTGCGAGCTCGGTGAGGGTGATGGGCTTGCCATGGCTGTGGACAGCGTCGGGGATGCCGAGCTCGATTGCGACCTTGAGGGATAGGGAGTTGATGAAGCTGAAGATGTGGAGCCATAGGTGGGATTGCGCTTCGAGCAGCTCTTTGGAGCTAGCTCCTCCGGTGGTGGTGGTTGACGCCATCGTTGTCGTTATTGTATTTGTTCTTGATGCGAGTTGGAGATGGTTTTCGACGCCCAATAAATAGGAAGATGATGATGATGAATCTTGCACTAGTGATAAGAAATGAGAAGAAGAAAAAAAGAAGAAGGTACGTTGCACTAGTGAAAGGACTATACCTCGTGATCCTTGCTTATAATAATTTATTCTTGGTGATGTGATGCAATGTAGGTCTGTAAATGAACAAAGTAGCTCGCAAATTTGACTCGATTCGATTCGATTCGATTCGACTCGACTCGACTAGGATGGATAAAAGTTTACCTTGACTAAACTCAATTCCATTGTTAGGTAGGTCGAGATTGCTAGGCTTGGGGGTCTTCAATTTCTAACACAAATAGAATTCATGTCCTCCATTTTCCATTTTTGTGTTGCATCAGAAATGGGAAGGAAGCGATCGGATCTGGAAAAACTATTTGTTCACTATAAAAATACAGTTAAATAGCGACGGAATATAACGATGGAACTATTTCTATCAGTGAGTAGCGACTGACTAGCGACGGATATGTGATAAAAAGTTTGACGAAAAATTATATCTATTTTCTGCCACTATTAGTCCCTAATATTGTAGCGACGTCTTAGTAACGGATTACTTCTGTCGCTACGAAACGTTTTAATTCCAGCGCCAACTTTTTCTTTCCCCCAAACTTCATATTTCTCTCTCTCTCTCTCTCTCTCTGCCCAAACCCCTCTGCGTCCGACCTCTCACTCTCCGGGCCCCTCCTCCAGCGCCATCTCCTGCGCCCCCCTCCTTGACCCCCTTCTCCGACCCCATCCTTGTTGACATCATTCTCCGGCCCCCTCCTCTTACCCCTCTCTGGCCCCCTCCTCCTTGACCCCGACGGCCCCCTCCTCGACCCCCCCTCTACGGCCCCCTCCTCAACTCCCCTCTCCGGCTACATCCTAAACCCTCTCTCCGGTCAGACAGCAGGTAATGACCCTAACTAGGTTATTTTGACTTATGATTTGGCACGGACAGATGACACAAATACTGACACTGACACCGACACAAGACATATTGGTTAGTATTGATTTAGGTTAAACTTTTTAGTAGTTTTGAAATTGATTTAGGATTACCAACATGTGACACAAATACGGACACATGACACAAACATAGTCTTGACATGGGCACAGTCCCATTTAGGGGTGAGCATTATTCAGTTTAATTTGGACCAAAAATTAAACTGAACTGAACGAACTGTTTATTTAGTTACTTAAAACATTCGTATATTTAGCTAGTTATATATATATATATATATATATATATATATATATATATATATATATATATATATATACTATAATTTAGTTAATATATAGGTTTTGAAAAGGAATGATATAGTAGTCACCCTTGCCGATTAGTTTACATGTGAAATTGAATCAAATAGTAGCCACACTTGCTTATTATATATAGGTATTAATATATATAGGAGTATATCAGCCATATTCGGATGAGTGTCGAGAAAGTATGGTTTTGGATACGTGTAGAATAAGTATCATAACTCTTCCTTTAGCAAATATCCTAATTCATCTTGTATCTAATCCATATTGTTTGAATATATATAGTACATGCAGAAGCAATGAGTCAATACTTAGTTGACCGATCGTGGATGTACAATCGACGACATAAGAGTAGGATGGGTTTGACGGATGATTTCAGGGTGGACGTTGATAAATTTCTCAAATACGCCAGTAGTCAAACTTATTTCATGGATGAGAGACTCATCAAGTGCCCTTGTGTCAAATATCATAATATATCATTCAAAGATGTAAATTTTGTGAGGGGCATCACTACAAGAAGGGTCTCGTACCGAACTACAAGGAGTAGAGGGCTCATAGAGAAACTTTATTTTTGCAATATCATTTTCCCTTCAATACGGAGGTAGAAAAGTTCACTCTCGGAGATAACTTTGAATATCGACCGCGAAACCTGGCGCGTGAGTTGGTATTTTATGTGACCGGTCCAAGTTTTGATCTGAATGATCCGAATTCAAATGCAAAGAAATTATATGATCTGTTCAAGAATGCCAATACTTCGTTATACCAGGGTTGTGATTCCTATTATGTCCTGTCGATGATTCAGTTTGTTAGAGAGTTTTTGCCAAAAGGATCGAAGAAGTTGCCTGAAAACTTCTACAAGTCGAAGATGATGATACAAAAACTCGAATTAGGCTACAAAAAGATATATTGTTGTCGAAACGGTTGTATGTTATATTACAAGGATAACAATGACAAAGATAAATATATTTTCTGTCATGCGAACCGGTACAAGCCAATTCAGGGCAAAAAAAGTCAATTGTCTAAGCAAGATTGCGTTCCAACAAGTACATGCTGTTTTTGTCGATCACAAAAAGGTTGCAGAGGATGTATATGTTCGCAAATATAGCAGAATATATGACATAACATAGCAAGTAACGAAAGATGGATAATGAAGAATTATCTCATCCTTCAGATGGAGAGGCATAGAAGCATTTTGATCGGTGTCATCCTGAATTTGCTGCAGAGCTCAGGAATGTCCGGTAGGATTTATGTTCTGATAGATTCACTCCTTTCGGACAGTCGAAATCTCAGTACTCTTATTGGCCGATAATTTTGACTCCTTACAATTTACTACCGTGGATGTGCATGAAGACTCCATACATGTTCTTGACACTTATCATAACTGGTCTGAAAAATCTAAAGAAGAACATCGATATCTTCTTGTAGCTATTGGTGGATGAGTTAAAATAATTATGGAAGTTCGGCATTCAGACATATGATAAATCGAAGGAACAGAACTTTCAGATGAGAGCGTAACTTATGTGGACCATCAATAATTTTTCAACATATAGGAGGTTATTGGGTGGAGTACTCATGGTAATTTGTCTTATCCGATATGTATAGAAAATAGTAAGTCATTTCGTCTCCAAATTGGAGGGAAAGCATACTTTTTTGATTGTCACTGTCAGTTCCTTCCTATGTCACATCCGTAGAGAAGAAAAATAGATGGCTTTAGAGCTGGTAAATAGGAACTATCTCTGCCCCGGTTGAGAATGACAAGAGGCAAAGTTTGGAAAGAGGTAGATGGATTACCGACTATGATGGAATATACGATATCGGCCATTCACTTTGAAGGATTCGGACATAGACATAATTGGACGAAGCAGTGTATCTTTTGGGACTTACTTTATTGAAAAAAATCTCATAAGACACAATATTGATGTCATACATAACGAAAAGAATGTATTAGATAACATCTTTAATACGGTGATGGATATCAAAGAAAAAATGAAAGACAATTTTAAAGCAAGAAAGGACAGAAATTATTTGCAGGCGTTCAGATTTGCACCTTAAACAAAGTACAAATGGTAATTGGGTCAAGCCTCCAGCGCCATTTACATTGAGTAGGGAGAAAAATACATTGCCGGGGGATGACTGCAGTCGTCGCACGAAGGTCCCTAGGCTCGGTTGGTAGCATGTGGAGGTCCTGACATGGGCTCGTGGTTGTATCAATTGGGTGAGTGCGGTTGGAGTGGGCGAGGAGTTGCATCTCCATAGTACGATTCCGGATGGAGGTCGCCGAATAAGTAGCGTCACCTGATAGAAGCTACTGCTCAAATATGACACAACTGCTGTATTGTCCGCCACATATCAGGTCGTCGGTGGGAAGGACTTTTGACGGGGTCGAGCAACAGGCTGGAGATGATGCAATGCAAGAACGAAAGAAGAGCTGTGAAGAAATCGAGCGGGGATTGATGATGGAGCATGATAGGAAAAGAGGAGGAGATGGAATGGATGTATAGTGTGGAGATGATCTTGCTGATAAGAAGGGGAGATGGAATGGATGTATGTGATGGAGGTCTATAGTTGAAGAAAATTAGAAGAAGAAGAAAGTGATGATGAAGGAGGGGTGGCGGCTGATCTTGGGGGTGTGCGTATTAGGGTTTATATCAAATATAAATATAAAATTGGAAATAATCATGGAGCTTCTAGTTAGGACACGAAGGTGGACAGATTCAGGATTTCAAATCTCGAAAGAATCGTACCGTCCGATTGGTTGGGCCAGCCAAGGGTAAAGTAGCTCGTCGGAACGTTTAGACGTTCCGGTGGAAGATGAAAGTTGGGGACATGCATCCAAGACTCACGGTGAGGCTGATAGTCAGGGACTTCGGTATTGACCATGTCACCGATATCGGCAGGTTCCAGTCGTGGAGGAGATGCTACGCATGGCAGCTAGCATCGGCGTGATGGTCGAGGAGCTGGAGATGAGAGAAGATGCAAAGCAAGTTGGGAGATCGGTGGCATGGGGGAGTAGGTTTTCTGTCACGTGGCGACAGGCATGGAGTCCAGTTGAGGAGCCATGGAGCCAACACCTCTCATCAGATTGGAGGAGGAGATTGTTGGGAATCAAGTCTGCTGAAGGGGGCCGAGTTTGGTCCGAACTCGGTCCCTGGCCGAGTTCGAAACTCGGCCTGAGTTCGGTGTCGGCGGCGGTCGCTCGGGTTTTGGAGTTTTTATGTTTTATTATTTGGACCGTTGGATGCTAGTGAACGGCTGGATCTGGGTTGGCTATTTTTAGGGTTTTCTAACCCTAAAATAGGTTTCTCATCCTATAAATAGGGAGGATGGTGGAGTCACCAGAAGAAGCACAAGTTGGAGATTCGGGGTGCTCCTGCACAGAAAATCTAAGAGAAAGTTCGTGTTTTATTTTTAGGACTTCGCCATCCAAGACAGAAGGAATGAGGAGATCTAATCGAGGAGTCGTCAAATTAGGTTAGGGAGATTGCTACGGGTTAGTGAGTGATTTCAATTGTAATCTTCTGCATTTTTTCTTGAGTGTGGTGAGGTGGTGGAACCCATTAGGGCAAAGGGTTTCAACATTAGTTTTTACAATCTTGTAATTTTATCTTAGTTATAATGGTTGGAATTTGTCCAGGTGACATAGTCACCGTCATGTACTTGTCTTTATCTGTGCTTGGTGTTCGTAGATTGGTTGGTCATCTCAGGTGATTTGGCAAGCGCTTCTTCCGCGACGCGACCAACACGTGGTATCAGAGCGCATGTGTTCTCAACACATAGTATCAGAGCGCACATATTCTCAACAAAAACTACTTTGAATGTTCACAAAACTACTTCCAAAGTGGTTTTAGGTTGAATGAAAATGTCACGTGGTAATACTTAATTGGAGGGTGAACATACATCTTAGTTTTGGTGGGTGAACAAAACTGAACTTATTATTCTATATTCTAGTTCTGGATTTTATTCCTTTTATGATATATATATTAAGTTGAAATTTCTATTTTGTTTACGTAATTAGGAAATTATGATATGAGTTAAGGATCGGCTCATCAGGAGGCCCAGAATATTGATATGGGAATCAACCAACATAAAAAAAATCTATTAAAAGTATATACATCAAACATCCAAAAAGAATATAGAAATTATAAACCGCATTGGACCCAGCAAATCAGAATATGAGTTCCGTGAAAAGTGAACCATGTAACTAATAGTTGCAGACAATACAACTTTCTTGCTGTATTACAATAATAATGTAATATGGATTGGACAAACAAATTTCATTCAAGATTAAGCCTTTTCTATGAAGGGTAAATCCAACTAGCAGCCTCATTAAAGGAATGACTGAGAGCATCTCCAGTGGGGACACTCCAAACTATACTCCAAATCACACTCCAAATCACACTCCAAACTATTTTTGGAGTGTCACCTTGATATTTGCACACAATGGTACGCTCCAAAATAGACACTCCAAATTAACTTCTCCCTTTCCCTCCCTATTTTCCTTCTTCATTTTCGTTTCCTTTTCCCTCCATATTTTTTCTCATTTTCATTCCCTTCATAACTATTAAAGCTTTCCCTCATTTCCCATCAGAACCATTAACCAATACTGACGACAAAGATGTCTGGTAATTTTTTTCTCTCATTTTTGTTTGAATTTTTTTATCTCATTTCTTGAAATTTTGTATGGATAATTTTTCTCATTTTCGTTAAACAAATCAAACAAAATGAGATATAAAAAATTCAATTGTTGATTAATCATACACCTCACGTTTGATTTTATTTTTTGAAAACTTCTTCGAGTCTCTCCTTGATTTTGAACCATTGATTGTACATAAAAAATATTATTTTTTGTGCATAATTTTTAATTTTTCTGACATGTTTTTTGCTTTGGCCTTTTGAAATGAGATTCATGGAAGAAGAAAAAGAAGAAGAAGAAAGAGTCTCAAAAGTTTCTCTGTAAAAAAAATAGAAGAGAAGAGAGAGAGAGCAGAAGGGGAGAAAGGAAAATAAATGACAGGTTTTTGGTGGGCCCATCGATTACAATAGACCAGTTACGGGACTCTCCAAATTTGGAGTGTCTCTTGGCTTTCTACCATTTTTCAAGTGTGTACAAGAGTCCATTGTAGCCCTCAAGTGCTATAAAATTTGACAAAAGTCAAAATATAGCATTGAAAATACTCCCACTGTGGATGCTCTGATTGTACGACTGGTTGGAAAAATGAAACCATCCTTCTGAGCTGGCACCAAGATACCAGCCAAAAAATATCAGAGGCAAGAAAGGGCTCATAAAGAGTAGGCAAATCGTTTAGAGAGTAGGAAATAGCAAAATAGCAAATCATGCAAGCAAAAAAAAATTCTCTTTAGAATTCTCCTAGGCTGACAATGATTATAATTAACAAAAAGCTATCTAATCAGGATGCAGAATAAAAATTGAACAAGTTATTTAGGGGGACATATCCGACCAATAACAAAAATAGATATGTGATAAATCGTGATATTGACGCAAACTAGAATTCCAAATGGTTACCAAATTTACTTTTTCATGGACAACTCTGAATAATTCCTATCTATCATATTTGTAGTTGCTTGTTCCTGTTGATATGGTATGTTGGGTGTCATATTTAAGTATAGTATAAGCAAATGGGAATATTCTGAGGACATATTTGGATGCCAGAATATGTCACAGGATATTCCATTATGAGATTATTGTCATAATGATTGAGATCATTGTATTAATGACTGTAAGGCTATATAATGCCAATGAGACAATCAATAAAATAACAACTAATTTCAACATGGTATCAGAGCCAAGTTTCCACAAACCCTAGCCGTCACCAAGCTTCCACAAACCCACAGGAGGATTTCCTAGATCTGCTCCACCGAACTCTTCCACGCCCACGCCCCCCCTTTTCCCTTCTCCGCCCTTCGCAGGCCGCCCTTCACTGTTGCTGCTCCGTCCCGCTACTGCTGCGGCTACTACTGCTGCTGCGGCTGCTCCGACTGCTACTGCTGCGACGGCGGCTGTGACATGCGTGCTGCTGCCTTCTCCGCACCAGCACGAGACAGCGCCTAATAGGGATGCCTAGATCTGAAAAAAGGGGGGACATGTTTGGATCTAGGAGCGGACGACTAGGACGAGCGTGAGTCGCGGAGCGGATGTGACGTGATTGGATGGACGCCGCATCGATGGAGGAGATCATCAAGAAGCTAGATTCTGCAGAGGTGGCGACGTTGATGAAGTTGTTGACGATGTCGGCTGGTGAGAACACGACACGAACGTCGGCGGAGTTGAAGCTTTCCTCCATCGATCTGAAATTAGATGGACCAGCCACCTATCTGAGTTGGTCACGGCGGGTGAGAAGAACCCTCGCAGGAAAAAACATGGAGGGGTTCCTGGCGGGCTAGACGACAGAGACGGACGAGGGCTTGACAGGACGCGATGATTGAAAGTCCACTCATATGGTGATCTACATGTGGCTTCTCAACTCCTTAGTCCAGTCTATTGCCGCCACAGTAGACGGTATTGAGATGGTGAAAGATGTGTGGGAGAAGTTGAGAAGGACCTATGATGGTGTGGGGAACAACTTACGGGTCTTCCAGATAAAAGGGAAGATTGATGACACCGTACAGGGAGAGAAGACGGTGCAGGAGTATGCCATGGAGTTGGAGCGTCTGTGGTTGGATTATGATTAATCCTCAGATCGGGCAAGCTGCGGGGACCCTAAGTGTTAGGAGAGACAGGTATGTCCGCAGGAGAGGACGATGAAGTTCCTCAAAGGGACGGCCCTATTTATAGCCCAACCAAAGATCCCTAGCCTTGAGGAGGCTATCTCAACCATGATCTAGGAGGAGACACGCATCAGGCTGCAAGCCGGGACAGGTGGTCCCCCCGAAGCAAAGTCAGCACTAGCGATCACCAGCTCAGGTAACACAGGATCTAAGGGAGAGCCCTGGCAGCATAACCGGCGGGGCTACAACTGTGGAGAAATGGGTCATCATCGGTATGCTTGTACCAAACCACCTAGGAAGGGAGATTCAGGTGGTAGACGAGGACGGTTCGGCGGACGAGGATATAATGGAGGACGTGATCATGGTCGAGGGGGTAGACGAGGCGGCCGAGGAGGTTATCAGGCGAACCTCCTGATATCAGAAGGGAACGGAGAAGCTGATGGCACCTTTACTGTAGAGGACCAGGTACTGGGAGACATGAGGAGTAGAACAGAGGAGGCGTCCACCTCATTCTTTATTAGGGGCAACGCTGCCATGTATGCCCATCCATCAGAAGGTACTGACGAATCACTTGCCCTTGCGTCTATCTCTTCCCTTAAATCATCAGACTGGATTATCGACTCCGGAGTATCTCGGCATGTGACGGGGAATGCTAGTGACTTTTTTTTCTACACTCACCTAGCATCAGCAGACAGCATTCAGACAACTGATGGCACCTTCCAGCCAGTGGTCGGTAAGGGTACTGTTAATTGTACAGGTTCAGTAAGATTATCCAATGTTTTACATGCTCCATCCTTTTCAGTCAGTCTCTTGTCCATTAGTTCTATAATTCTCCAACTTAAATGCATTGTTTCTTTTGATATTCCTAAGGTGACCTTCCAGGAGAAAGGGACAGGACGAAGACTTGGGACTAGTACTTGGCATGAGGGACTGTGGTAGCTAGATCGAGAAGGACTGGACTCAGCATTGGTATCTATGACAGAGAAGGCTGGCATGGAAGGACTGCAGTAGAGGACTGAGGAAACCTTGATACTCCATCATCGAAGGATGGAACATTCTTCCTTTGATACTCTAAGTAAGTTGTATCCAGAGATTTATACAAAACAAATAAAGAGAAATTAGTATGTGATGCATGCGAGTTAGGAAAACTTACTAGGAGCTTATATGTTGGCACGGGTCATAGGAGCACTTTTGCTTTTGAGGTAGTACATTCTGATGTCTGGGGTCCATGTGCTACTAACACTATGAATGGTTATAAGTACTTTGTTTCGTTCATTGAGTGTGCCTCTCGTGTTACCTGGTTATATTTGATGAAAAATAAGAATGATGTACCTGCTTATTTTTGGGATTTCCATAAGCATGTCCAGACTCAGTACAAAGCAGTTATGAAGGTAATGAGGTCTGACAATGGAACGGAGTATACCAACAGGACGCTTGCAGAATACTTGTCAGCACACGGAATACAACATCAGACCACCTGGACATACACACCAGCACAAAATTGAGTTGCAGAAAGGAAAAACAGACACCTTCTAGAGGTCGCAAGAAGTATGATGATCGACATGAATGTCCCACAGAGTCTGTGGGGGCATGCAGTGTTGACAGCAGCTCAACTCATCAACAGGATGCCCTCGAAGGTCCTTTGATTGAAGTCCGCATGTGAGGTATTGCAAGGCAATAATAGTGGGATACTCCCACTGAAGGTGTTTGGGTGTGTGTGTTTTGTAAAGGACAACAGGCCATCAGTTAGGAAACTTGACCCTAGAGCGGTCAAATACATCTTCGTAGGCTACTCGGTGACCCAGAAGGGGTATGTGTACTGGAGTCCAGTAGAGAAGAAGAAGTTTATCAGTATGGATGTCCACTTTCGGGAGCATGAGCCATACTACCGCCAGGACAGAACTTCACACAACACGCCTAATACTGCCAGTATTAGGCGAGAGGGGGAGATGCAGAACTTGGTGGTAATCGATTTAGAAGTTTGGCATGGAGGCACGGAGAAGGGAAAAGAAGGTGAAGGTGTTAGGCCTACGGCTCAGGGAGAGTTACTTACCTACAGCAGGAGAGAGAAGCAAACTGCAGGACTAGTACCGACAGTGCCAGTGCCAAGTCTCTTGCCTGCGTTCGTCCCAACTCCTGAGGCACCGACACCAACCCCCCTCAGGTGATACCCACTCCTTCACAAGATATCATTCCTCCTACTTCTACTTGTAGCGCCCCGTTCTCCCGATGCGGAGAGCGCGGCTAAGAAACACAAGACGGTATCGTTCGATCGGGATAGATTGAATTAAGAACTCGTCCTCGTTATGGATTTGTTTCTTTGGAATCGATTCCCATATTCAGTGGACTGCGCCCCCGGGATCGGCTTAGCGGCAGAGTCAGGAGGGACCTCTCCGCTGCTATCTTTTATTGCCTCGGTTTTTGATGTCGCTTGTTGCTTTCGTGCTTTGAGTTGGTTTTGGGATTTGCTTGTTTTCCTTGAACGGGTTCGATAGTTTTCATTGTTTTCGTTCATTGACTTGCACTTCTATTCCGAGAATGGAAAGAGAGGAAGAAGTATTAATCGAGCTGTTCGTGTGCAGGTGAACGAGCAGTAGGCGGCTTGCGAGCAGAGTCGTGAAGCGCCTCTTTCCTTCTTCTTTCCAAAATCTAAGTGAGTGGCTACCAACCCGATTAGATAGCCCTGCTTCCAGCTTCACTCCTTGCCCCGATCAAACGATACCAAGTAATAATAAAAGAAACCAAGATAAAAGAGAATAGACTTGGTTAATACTGCTTGTCAATCAAACTGTGAACGGTTACTTACTTGCATGCGTGTTCGCTCGGAAATATTATCATATGCATAATACAAGTTAGAATGTATGCTCTTCTTTAAATTATGCTATGAACATAACTCATCCTGATTGCAATAATCTGATAGGGAGACTATGCCAAAGTAGCTCTCCTCCTGTTACTGTCCCATGCCTGTTATTGCCCTGATTTGCCTCGACTGCTAACTTAGTGTATATGTTGATCACGGACAACTTGTGCACAAGGTCTTAGTTTCTGCGGATGGTCGCTGGGGCACTGGCACCGATCCGATCCGGACGGAACTCCTGAATAGTCGCCTGTATCGGATGAAATAACTTGTGACGCCCTGTTCAACTTTCCGTTACTTGTTATTTCATTCATGTACTATGCCCCGTCCATTATGGCATCCCGCTAGTGATCCCCTGTATATTTAAACCTGTTGCATACTAACTTGTGTCTCTGTGGCAGGGAAGGCAAGGTAAGTATTGTGCAGGTAATTCAGACGGTCAGGTAAAATCCACCGAACGGTGGCACGTTCATTACAGTAAATTCAATATGCTGCTTACTTGTAAATGAACTAAGGCAAGATAGAAACCAACCAAATATGCATGCTTCACTAAACAACGTGTTGATTGGTATAGTCAGGCTAGCTCGCCTTCATCAGCATGTTTCGATATGCTGACCCTCGTTGAAACAGGTTCTCCGCACTAAGGCGAACCGAGTGAGGAGCCGAAGTCGTCTTCCCGATCCAGTCCAGCTGTTGGCGCACCTTCACCGCGCCCCCGAAGCATTTTGAAGTCAGGAGCTTGCAACTCTTCATACACAAATGCAGCTCCGTGGCAAAGCGATCCTCCAGCCTGGAGGTCTTTATCATTTTGAGTTTATAAAAGGATGTAATGTACAGGACTGCTATCTCATTTTGAGTCAACCCTTTTGTAAGCCGTTCGGCATATTAGCTGACTCGTTCAAGAGTTTGTAATAGATGTTCATTATCAATAAAGAGAACTTTTCTATGTTTCAAATTGTGTTTCAATTTATCTGCGTACTCTGAATACGTGCTTGCTATGCAAATCATTAAAGCCTTGTGCGGGCGCAACTCCAGGCCCGCACGGCGGTCACGGCTCGGGGGACGCCTCGGGGCGTGACATAGTGGTATCAGAGCACAGATTCAAAGTTCCTTAGACTTCGTGCTGGAAAAGTTCCTTTAACGATCAAATTCCTGTGCGAACTCTTGAACTCGCTAGGCCAAAATGAGATACGTTCATGCAATAAGTCCATAATACATTATGATCCTAATGTAATTTACCTTCTTTTGAAGGAATGGATCCAGCGCAATCTGCAGCGCAACCACCGATCGAAACACAAGAGAGCAGTTCAGGCAATTCGGGAAGCTCTCGAAGCCAAAGAGGCATGTCTCAAGTCGACCCGCTTGAGCGGGTAATGCAAATGTTAGAATCGCAACGACAACGAGACGATGCTCGCCAAGCTAAGCTCGAGAGTAATCTAGAGACCCGATTCTCAGTCCAACAGAAGCAGGTCGATGCCCTGCAACAAATCGTTCAGACTTTGGCTGCCAACCATTCCGCCGCAACAGCAACGACTCCGGTGGAACAGCCCGTGCTTGAAGTGGAGACGCCTCAAATCCCAAGGCCGAGGGACGTGACTGCCTTCAACTTGGGCCATTTCAAGAAAGTCTGCAACACCCCGTTCAACGGGACTGAGGATCCAGTGGTAGCTCTAGATTGGCTAGCCGAGATCGAAGATCACTTCACTCTGCTAGAGGTCCCCGAAGATAAGCGCGTCGCCTGCGCGCAACTGCAGCTCCGCCTCAATGCACACGATTGGTGGGACGTGCATCGACGATCTCTCCAATTTGATCACGGAGAGGAGGCGATCTCGTGGACGACCTTTCGTGCCGCGTTTGAAGAGGAGTTTATACCCCCTCCAGTGCAACGTAAGATGGAAAACGACTTCGTGCAACTGAGGCAAGGCAGGATGACAGTTAAAGAGTACTCCGTCGAATTCAACCGACTCTCCAAATTCGCTAGGGCCTATTTACCTGATGCAGCGAGTCGAGCTAGAAGGTTTGAAGGTGGACTACGCCCTGCCATCCATTCGCACGTGGTCAATAATCAGTACGGGATAATGCGTGAAGTCATGAATCACGCCCTATCTCTCGAACCGCAGTATCCTCACGTTTCCACCGGCGCTGTGCATACCTACAATCACAAACGCCAAGGCAACGAGGGAGGAAACAATGCTGCAAAGCGTCACAACGACGGCGGTTCACGAAAAGTAAATCGGAGGCTAATTTGTCATTTCTGCAACAAGCCGAGGCACACAGCGAACAATTGTCGTAAGCGGCTTGGGCATTGCCTCCGTTGCGGTGATTCCAACCACCAGCTAGATGCTTGTCCCCTCCCGGATCTCCGTGTTAAGCATAATGCTCCCTAACGGTAGGCCCT
Source organism: Iris macrosiphon (assembly GCA_036927795.1). Classification (NCBI taxonomy): domain Eukaryota; kingdom Viridiplantae; phylum Streptophyta; class Magnoliopsida; order Asparagales; family Iridaceae; genus Iris; species Iris macrosiphon. Next base: position 12,807,266 of record JAYESA010000002.1, read on the forward strand.
GTTCTTAAGTTTCGGGACGAAACTTCCAATTGGTTGGGTAGGATGTAGCGCCCCGTTCTCCCGATGCGGAGAGCGCGGCTAAGAAACACAAGACGGTATCGTTCGATCGGGATAGATTGAATTAAGAACTCGTCCTCGTTACGGATTTGTTTCTTCGGAATCGATTCCCATATTCAGTGGACTGCGACCCCGGGATCGGCTTAGCGGCAGAGTCAGGAGGGACCTCTCCGCTGCTATCTTTTATTGCCTCAGTTTTCGATGTCGCTTGTTGCTTTCGTGCTTTGAGTTGGTTTTGGGATTTGCTTGTTTTCCTTGAACGGGTTCGATGGTTTTCATTGTTTTCGTTCATTGACTTGCACTTCTATTCCGAGAATGGAAAGAGAGGAAGAAGTATTAATCGAGCTGTTCGTGTGCAGGTGAACGAGCAGTGGGCGGCTTGCGAGCGGAGTCGTGAAGCGCCTCTTTCCTTCTTCTTTCCAAAATCTAAGTGAGTGGCTACCAACCCGATTAGCTAGCCCTGCTTCCAGCTTCACTCCTTGCCCCGATCAAACGATACCAAGTAATAATAAAAGAAACCAAGATAAAAGAGAATATACTTGGTTAATACTGCTTGTCAATCAAACTGTGAACGGTTACTTACTTGCATGCGTGTTCGCTCGGAAATATTATCATATGCATAATACAAGTTAGAATGTATGCTCTTCTTTAAATTATGCTATGAACATAACTCATCCTGATTGCAATAATCTGATAGGGAGACTATGCCAAAGTAGCTCTCCTCCTGTTACTGTCCCGTGCCTGTTATTGCCCTGATTTGCCTCGACTGCTAACTTAGTGTATATGTTGATCACGGACAACTTGTGCACAAGGTCTTAGTTCCTGCGGACGGTCGCTGGGGCACTGGCACCGATCCGATCCGGACGGAACTCCTGAATAGTCGCCTGTATCGGATGAAATAACTTGTGACGCCCTGTTCAACTTTCCGTTACTTGTTATTTCATTCATGTACTATGCCCCGTCCATTATGGCATCCCGCCAGTGATCCCCTGTATATTTAAACCTGTTGCATACTAACTTGTGTCTCTGTGGCAGGGAAGGCAAGGTAAGTATTGTACAGGTAATTCAGACGGTCAGGTAAAATCCACCGAACGGTGGCACGTTCATTACAGTAAATTCAATATGCTGCTTACTTGTAAATGAACTAAGGCAAGATAGAAACCAACCAAATATGCATGCTTCACTAAACAACGTGTTGATTGGTATAGTCAGGCTAGCTCGCCTTCACCAGCATATTTTGATATGCTGACCCTCGTTGAAACAGGTTCTCCACACTAAGGCGAACCGAGTGAGGAGCCGAAGTCGTCTTCCCGATCCAGTCCAGCTGTTGGCGCACCTTCACCGCGCCCCCGAAGCATTTTGAAGTCAGGAGCTTGCAACTCTTCATACACAAATGCAGCTCCGTGGCAAAGCGATCCTCCAGCCTGGAGGTCTTTATCATTTTGAGTTTATAAAAGGATATAATGTACAGGACTGCTATCTCATTTTGAGTCAACCCTTTTGTAAGCCGTTCGGCATATTAGCTGACTCGTTCAAGAGTTTGTAATAGATGTTCATTATCAATAAAGAGAACTTTTCTATGTTTCAAATCTGTGTTTCAATTTATCTGCGTATTCTGAATACGTGCTTGCTATGCAAATCATTAAAGCCTTGTGCGGGCGCAACTCCAGGCCCGCACGGCGGTCACGGCTCGGGAGACGCCTCGGGGCGTGACACTACTCCTCCCACACCACTATCTGTACGGAGGACCACTCACAGCAATGCAGGAAATCCTCCAAACAGATATGATTGGGATATTGCTCAGTTTGTTTTTTATGACCATATCCCTTCTTCTCATGGAGCATTTATAGCATCTTTGGATAGTATTACTGTACCTAACAATTGGCAGGTTGCCAAAAATGATCCAAAGTGGAAAGCGGCAATGCACGAGGAGTTGAGAGCTCTGGAGAAGAACCACACTTGGGAGCTTGTGAGACTGCCAGAGGGGAAGAGAGCAGTTGGATGCAAGTGGGTCTTTACCGTGAAGCAGAACCCAGATGGACAGGTTGAGCGCTATAAAGCTCGACTAGTAGCCAAAGAACACAGTCAGACGTATGGCATCGATTATGACGAAACCTTTGCACCAGTTGCAAAGATGAGCACTATTAGGACTCTGATTTCTCTGGCAGCGAATGGTGGATGGAAGCTACACCAACTGGATATAAAGAATGCATTTTTTTACGGAGATCTAGTAGAGGTGGTGTACATGGAGATACCACCAGGATTTGGCACCAATCAGACAGTAGGCAAGGTCTGCAGGTTGAAGAAGTTCCTCTATGGACTGAAGCAGTCTCCTCGAGCGTGGTTTGACAAATTCAGAAGGGCGATGATAGGGATGGAATATCAGTAGATCAATGCTGATCATACTGTGTTCTTCCGTCGGAGTGGAGGCCATATCACTATGCTTGCGGTGTATGTGGACGATATGATTATCACAGGAGATGATGAGCAGGTAATCGCCCAACTCAAAGGAAAGCTTGGCAAGGAATTCGAGGTGAAGGATCTCGGCCTTCTTTGGTACTTCCTTGGGATTGAGATTGCTCGAGAAGCAGAGGGGATTGTTCTCTCTCAAAGGAAGTATGCACTGGACCTTCTCACAGAAACTGGGATGTTGGGGTGCAAACCTGCAGCGACACCAATAGATCAGAGGTTCAAGATTGATGCTGAGGCTGGAGAACCAGTTGATCGGGACAGATACCAGAGACTGGTTAGGAAGTTGATCAATTTGAGCCACACACGTCCTGATATCTTCTTTGCAGTAAGTGTGGTGAGCTACTACATTCATGACCCACGGAAGGGTCATATGGATGCACTATACCAGATTCTGAGGTACTTGAAAGGTACTCCCGGGAAGGGACTAATACTCAGGAAGAACAATCACGTGAGCATCGAGGGCTACTGCGATTCTGACTAGCTAGTTGTGCTGATGACAGGAGGTCTACCTCGGGATATTGCATATTTGTGGGAGGTAACTTGGTCTCCTGGAGGAGTAAGAAGCAGTCTGTGGTGGCCAGATCGACAGCTGAAGCAGAGTACAGAGCTATGGCCTTGGGATTTGCAGAGCTGCTATGGTTGAAGAATATGCTGGTGGAGCTGAAGCTGGATCAAGGAGCCAAGATGAAGCTGTGGTGTGACAATCAGTCAGCTATTAGTATCGCCAACAATCCAGTACAGCATGACAGGACCAAACACATCGAGATTGATAGATTCTTCATCAAAGAGAAGTTGGATAGTGGATTACTGGAGCTTGGCCATGTTCCAACCAGGGATCAAGTAGCAGATGGACTAACCAAGGGACTCACCTCAATGAGCATGATTAGAGGATGTGACAAGATGGGCTTAGTGAATATCTTTCACCCATCTTGAGGGGGAGTGTTGATATGGTATGTTGGGTGTCATATTTAAGTATAGTATAAGCACATGGGAATATCCTGAGGACATATTTGGGATGCCAGAATATGTCACAGGATATTCCATTATGAGATTATTGTCATAATGATTGAGATAATTGTATTAATGACTGTAAGGCTATATAATGCCAATGAGACAATCAATAAAATAACAACTAATTTGAACAGTTCCATTAGAAAATAGGATGTAAAAATCTAGCTTTGTTCTTAGCATTGAGAATCACTTCAGAGTTTGCATTTTGAAAACTTACATCCATTTAAGTGACACAATTCATAATTAATAAAATATAGCTAATTAGAGTTAAGAGTTGGATGTTTTTGATACCTATCAATTTTCTTCGCCCTCACCCCTCCAACCCCTCTCCTACACCCCCAATCCTACAAATCCTGTTAGGTCATGCATTGTCATGTAACTCCGTCCGCACACGTACACCAGCAAACCAATTTAAGAAGAAAATAGGGTTAAAAATAAACTCAACTACAAAAATAATAAAATATCTGAGATGGAGGAAAGATGAACAATGATACCGGAATGAAGCTCTTTAAGATTGGCATATCAAGCATGATATAATTAAATGGACTATGATTGCTTTATTTATGCCTTGTAAACATGCTAACTAGTCCTACATGAGATATAACAGACATTGCTTTATACCCCATATTCCTTGTATATGAGTGATGGGGCTGAATGAATGTGTCCTCTGAACCATGTCCAAATAATACCGAAATAAAGCTCTTTGAGTGCAAATTGTCATCAGCATAATAGAAAAATTCCATGTATTTGAAGGTTCTATTAAACAATAGAAAATGGATTATCTAACCAATGATAAGGAGATAAATATAACTGAAACAACATTTACAATAGGAAGTGTAAATTATATGTTTGTGAATAATTGATGACTATGTAATAATAAATCAGATATATTATAGTATGGAATAAAAAAATCTTGAATAAAGTGTTATGATTTCTTAAAACCTAGGCGACAAATACCAAAAATAATCTTTAAAAGAGAAATATTAAATAAACAAGAGAAGAACATGGAGAACTTGTTGAATTTAGGGTTAGGGTTTTACCGAGAACGTCCTGGGTCCTCATGGCACAGATGGTGATCTCGGTCCTCATCGGAGTCACTCTGACCTCCACACTGTAGTACCCATCCTCGACGAGCTCGTGCATGAGAACCTCATTGAGCTCCACGAAGAAGACGCCATCGATGATGAACTTAGAAGCAAAAAAATAAGTGTCCGAGAAAAAATTCAGATCTAGAGAGAGTAAAGAAAAAATTAGGGCAAGGGTTTCAAAAATTGGCTTTATTTTCTTGCTCACTAAGAAGTAAAAAAATAAGAGATACCCCGAGTTTCTAGTTACTCGGGGTATACTCTTCATAGTGCTTGTAGCCCCAAGAAAGTTTCGAGACTGCATGCATTTCGTGCAAAGCCAACCTCATTTCTCCACCAGGTGTGAAGAAGGTCCTAGTACGATAATTGTACAACTCCATCAAAGCGACGAATAGGGGCCGATTAACCTTTAGTCCTTAGCAGGTGACCCGCACGGCAAAGAACATATTAGCCTCCCTAAGCTCCTCTTCATATTTTTTCAGGACCCACAGAGTCAGGAGACACTAGGATTCATTGTAGTGTGCCCAACTGAGAGCCCGCAACTTGCCCGTACGGTAGGAGTCCTTCTTGGCAACCTGATAAAGAAAAGTGCCCGCCGCATATATACCTATGTTCGGACTCAGTTTACTGCTGACAAGACCAGGCTTCAGTCCGACTAGGGAATAAGAAGGTGACTCCTTGACGCTATAAAATACCCACTTGTTTTATCTGGTCCCGGGATGAATGTTGCCCAAAGAGGCCCCCTTCGGCTCAGGGGTCAGGTCTCAATCCATCCGTCGCAGACCCATCGGCACCTTCAGGTCCGATACAACCAAGTAACGGCCGTAGAAAGGAAATATCATCTCTGACCCGTTAAAAGTAAAAGACTAGTCTTCCCTGATGGGCCATATCTGAGGAGACTCCAGTGTGTCCCCGAACATGAAGTACGACTTCTAAAAAAATGCTTTCCATCTTCAGCAGGGATCTTCCCCGCGCTGATCTGACTCAGAAAGATGGAAGGCGTCTGCTCGACGATCTTCTGTTGACGCTCTTGTGGAAGGTCCTTGTTAACTTGGTTCCTGATAGCCACCGCCAAGTTTCCAAGATTCATATTGAGGGTAGCAGGTTCTGCTTGAGTACCAGTTCACCGGAGGGTATGGTGGGCAATACCACTACAAATAAAATAAGGTAACATGGTCAGAATTAAATCAGAAGAATTCGGCCGAGGGGAAGGCCCCTATTATGACAAAGCTTAGCCATGCGGTAGAGAAGCTTATACAGCTGGGGCACCCATGCGGCAGAGACAACCATGAGTCCAAGGTCAACTATGTGTCATAGTCTCTCATGCAGCAGAGCTAGTCATGCTGCTGAGGCCAGCCATCCATGCGGCAAAGTTGGTCATGCGGCCGAGTGGCTTATGCGGCTAAGCCACCCATGCGGTAGTGAGTAAGTTGGTGCATAGACGGATCCATGCGTCCAACCGTGCATATGTGTCTCTGTATTCAACTGAACCCTTTCATCTTTCTCATTCAAAACCAACCCTTGATCGACGGCTGAACATCGACAGGAAAAAACAGAGGGTCCTCCATAGTAGAGTGAGCCTTCCCCTTGCTCTTAGCCATCCCCTTGCTCTTAGCCATCCCCTTGCTCTTAGCGACAACGATAGCGACAAAGAAAGCGACTTTGGGGGCCATGTCAGCGAGCAGCAGAAAAAAAAGAAGAGAAAAAGAGGAGAAAATAGAGAGTTTCTTTCCCTCTCCTCAGAACCCTTATATAGATAAGGATATGCAACTAGGGATAAATGTGGCTGCAGTTCTAATCCCAACACCTAGATCCACGAAACGTCAAAAATATGACTGCAAATTCTTGTTGGTTTAGTCGCTTTATCTTCTGTGCATTGTTGCCTCAGACTCTGTGTCAACTGACAGCACAAAATCCTAAGAGATCGCCTTGGAGATCGAACCAAATCCACTCATTTAATGACTTGACAGCCTGACAGAACATGCTATGTGGCAACATAGAGTTATGCGACATGTCTCTACTATGCGGCCAAAAGTGCTCGATCATGCTTCTCATTCAAAGTATTCCAAACATATCATTTTGGAAACTTTGAAGGGGGTCTTGTAGAAGCATAAAAATACTACAAGCCGCATAGAGCTCATTCTGTATAAAATATGATAGATACGGCCAGACAGAAGCTGCATAATAACCTTCATGAGGCCAGACCAACCAAGTAGCAAAAGGATACATAAAAGATCCTTGACACACTCTCCAACACATGACAAAAAGGCCTGACGGCCTCGATACTCGCAAGAAGCCGCATACAAAAAGACAAAGAGTCACATCCAATAATTAATGACCTCGTTAGACGAGCCTTGCCACGTGTTCCACCTATACGACTTTAATACTATGTAGCCTCAATGATATGCAGCCTCAGTCATATGAAAGCTCATATGCGACCAGGACACATATGCGGCCATAATACACATGCCGCATCGACTCTATTAGTCATCGTCCTCATGAAGCCAAAGTGTCCATCAGACCAAAGATGGATGAGAGCACATATGCAGCCTCGCCAACATGCCGCCAGAGTGTCTATTCGACCAAAGCCTAAACAAGAACACGTATGCGGCTACAAGACACATGCAGCCACTCCATCATGTGGCCAAGATGCTATATGGCCTCCAGCTCACAAGATCTTCCTGTTACAACTGCAGAGAACTTCGCACAGTTAGTGTTGATTATATGTCTAGCTAACCAAGTCACGCCCACAACGAGTTGATAATAACCCCAAAATCTCATTGACAACATATATGAACCGAACTCACGTGGTAGCTTCCCGATAAAATACGGTCATAATTAAACCGTATGTTGTTGAAGTATCTCTATACGGCCACCAAGCAGGAACATATACGTCATCTATAGCACGTCCACAGGACGACTATAAATAGCAAGGTACCACACCCATACAAAGCCCACCCGACTGGCTATTGGCAAACCTACCCTCGAGCAAGAGAGAAGAGCTTACGCATCGAATCGTTAACGGAGTAAAGAGAGTTGCTACACTCATAACCCTCCTTCGTCACCTCCAGAACATAAAATTTGTACTTAGATTGTCTTCTAGGACTTCTCTGTACTTTCTTTAGTTTGTTAATAAAATCAAGTTCTTTTAGTTCTCCCTTTAATTTAATGGAAAACAATAGGGACACGGTATTCATCGAGCATCATACCATGACCAACACTCAGGATTCTGATATGTCACTACCATATTTTCTAGGAAAGGATATTTTAGTAATTTAATATTTAATTAAATATTGTATATGATAAATAATTAATTTTTATATTATTTAATTATTGTTAGATGTCAGTTATTTATTTTTGACTTGTGTTAGTGGACCTAACTAGTTTAGTTTAGACTCATGGACCAACATGTATTAATTGTTAGATTTTAGCCTATTTAGAAAGCCCATTGATTAGGAGGAGAATTGAATTAATTAAACCATTAGACTAGAAACTTTTCTCCTTAATTATTTCTTCATGAGAGGCCCCAAGGGGTATATTGAACATTACATAGTAGCTTGAGGAAGGGGTAGATGGGTGTCACGCCCCAGTCCCTAAATACCGAGGGACCAGACACGTGGCATTGGCCAGCAGTACGCACCGATGGACAAACCCAATTTAATGGATCCATCATGGCATACTTAAGCTGTAAAACAAAGTATACGACAATCATGGCACAACTAATCTCATCCACACAAGATATAAAATATGATCCACATAATATAAGAAATGTAACTCATCATCCAGTCTCAACAAAGTATTTCGGGGAACAACCCGATAAACATCTGTTATAATGGTTCAACAGACCAGAATATAAATGACTGAAATAAATAAATACTGAGCATGAAACATGGAAGCTCAGAAAAAGTCTTCAGCTAACACCTCATCCTCGGATGTCGGTACAGCTCCTGGATTAGCTCCTGCTGCGGTCCCGTATACCTCGGGATAGATCTCATCCTCAAATCCTGGGGACATAATCCATATCCAGGTCCTCAGGGGACATAGCAAGGTACAGAAAATATACAAGCCAAAATATAAGCAGTGCAGCAAATAAAGAGAATAATAGGGTAAGCTATATAACCATCTATGTGAAATGCGAGATGAGAGCATCACGATTACTCAGGCTGAGCCACTACAAGCTCTGTGTCGGGGAGCCGGTAGCGGTAATAACACGTAATGTGCCTAGCTCTGCTACGAGAGTCTACGGCCTCACAATAGTAGTAGATATATATATGAAACAGCCTGTATTCAGTGTGTCTCTCCCCATCCAATGTAACCACGCATATCATGACCATAACGTCTCATGTCCATGTCAAGCGGGATCATAGCTAATACAACAAGTCATAATGTATCTAAGAATATAGTATCTCTGTCAAGTCCTATAACCTATACAGAATCACCATGAATATCTTAGGAAGATCTTGTCTCATGAATAGTGTCAAGTGTCCTGGGTCATAGTGTACTTGGTAAGACAAGTACGAGAATGTAAAGGGGGTCACGAATGTCTATCTCTAAATGACAATACTCAACACCGCGTACGGTGTTGGCACCCGACTAATAATTGGACGCTAAGTACGTCACACGGTCCTAGGACAAGCATACACAGCAATATAATGAAGCAAAAAAAATATGTAACAATACTGCAGAGTTTGGCAAGGTACACTTGCCTGGTGTTTGATTACCAACAGTCGTCCTTGTATCAGTGGATCCTGTAGGTACTCCTCCAAAAGCTGTAATAAACATCACCAATAGTCTCAGAAGATATCAAATACTAGAAACGCCTGTCCTTACGTCCAATTTGGACACAAGGGCAAAAAAGATATTTTCGGACCAAAGCGGGGTCCACATGTGGGCCACTTTGCACCGAAAAGTGTGTCAGGTTCAAAGGTCTCCAAATTCCTCAAACTCAGTGTCTACAAGTCAGAAACGATGATACGATCCCAACAAAACTTCCAGAATTGGATTCCGATGAGCCGATCACAAAATTGCCCGTCAAGTAGAGCCTGTGGGGCCCACGATACACGATTTTGTCAACGTTCTCAGAATCGGACCAAACTTGGGTCACAGGACCAGCGTATTGCTACGAGTTCGATGGTTCAAATTTCATCTCGATCCGCCGTGTGTACACAAAGTTACAGCATGTTCCAGAAAGAACGGATACGGGACGTTGTCGGCGGATACGCGTTGATTCCGGTGTGCACGCACATCCAAATCAGCTTCTGTAAAATCCTACACGTCCGTATCAATCTCGCGCATGTTTCGGTAAAGATCGCGTGCGACCAAGTTGTCCCGTTTGGCGGGGCGTACTCAGTTCCGGGGTGAAACAAGGCATTGTTTTTCCTGTTTTTGGATCGCAGTTTGCGATCACCACAGGACGCGATGCACCGAGCGGGTTGCACGGGCACCGATAGGGTTATACAGTCTACGCGTTGCAATAGACAGAATTGAAAATAGAATTATGAGGAGGGAGAAATCGGAACCTGAACAGGGCTCCGTAAATCTGAGTTCTCATATCTTCGATGTTGTTTTGTGTCCTGGTCCGAATCTGCCGTGTCCGAGATATTGCTAGGTCCGCATTGGCCGTGTCTGGGGTTAGGGCAGCGGCGGCGTTCAGGTGTTGCCGAGTGGTGGTGACGCTGAAGTCGGACGGGGAGGAGCGGGGAAGCCGGCCGGTCGGGGTGCGGAGTCGGCCTGGAGGAGGGTGTACAGCCGACAGCACTTGGGTCGCTGCACCGAGGATCGGGGACCGGGCTGCACCGATAGGTCGGGGCTCGCCCTGGCCGGAGTAGGGCTCGGTCAGTCGACGGTCGGGGTGCACAGCAGCCGGACAGGTCACGGGTGGTGCCGCAGACCGGTCGAAGGCTGTGCGGACCAGAGCGGCGCGGGGTTCGCTGCACAGGCCGCCGGGGTGCGGGGTCAGCCGTGGGTGTACGGCGCCGTTCGGGGGTGGCCGCTGTACTGCCGGAGCGGAAGAAGGGTTAGGGCGTGGGTATTAGGAAGGGAGTCGGCGATGGTAATGTCGGCTGTGGGTTCTCTTTGGGTTTTAGGAATAGAAAAATATAGGGAAGAGGAATAATATATATATATATATAAGTATGGTGTTGGGGTTGACCTAGAATAGGTTTGACTGGTCAACCCCTCTTGGGTTGGGCCTAGGATTCGGGCTGGGTCAATGCTACTTGGGGTAGGCTTCAGCCCTCATGGGGATGCTGGGTGTTTGGCACGGGTTTACTTCGGTTTAATTCTACATGAATTTCCAGGGCTTTAAAAATGATTTCCGAGTCCAATAAATCCACAAAAAATTACCCTATGTTCGGTTTTCCATTTTACACTATAAAATATTATTTCCATAATATTTTAACATCAATTAACTGCATAAAAAAATTCCTTGCTCACAAATACCTTGGTTCTTCATCCAAAAAAATACCAAAAATTAGGAAAAAATTGTATTAAAAATTATTCTGAAAAAATAGGGTGTTTACAATGGGGCCGACCTATTAAAGAGGGGGGAAAATTATTTCTTTTTTTTTCATTTGTAAACTAGATCTAGAATTTTTCTCAACCAAATTTCTTTATTCTCATATCATTTCTCTACCAAACTCATCCCAATTTCTTCCCAAATCACCATTAGAGACTAGTAGAGCAATGATCTAGAAGGAGAAAGCAAGGATCTACAAAGAGGAGCAATGATCTACAAGTTGGTTGCCAATTTTATCATATTTGGAGGTTTTATTGGGAATCTATCTCCCAATAGATAAAATTTAATTTTTTTCCTTTAATTTAGGTTCTAAATATGAGATTTAACAAAATTAAATTAACTCATATGCATAGGCTACCCATAGAATTTGGTTTTGTATTCATTGGATGCATATTGAGAAAGTTATGGTACTTTTTGTGTCAATTTTAGGAGAATTCTGAGATTAATGTTTGTTGTGTGTTTCAATTATTCCTATAGATCAATTTAGAATGTGCTTATGTTTTTGGGGCTAGTGTCGTGTCCATAATTGGGTACATGTAGGTCCTAGTCCAATAATTTGGTGATACGTATTGATTTGGGATTTTCCCTCCGACAAGGGACTTTGTGCATGTCATATTTTGACACAGACACGTAGATTTATGTTTGACTCTTCATATTATTCATAAATACTATATTAGACTTGTTCGTGTCCTTCGGAGTATGTTTGGATGTGTGGTAGACTCGTGTCGTAAGCATATCCTAGATCTAGTGGGATACGGGTGTGATACGCTTCATGTGTTTGTGCAAATTCTTCTAAATCTATTTTTCTTTTGTTCTTAGTCTTGGTAATGTGTAATTATAAATATGTATATATGTATATTATGGTATATTTATAATTATGTATTAGATGTCATAGATCTATGTATCTATTTATGTATATATGTATGTAGCTATTATTCTACATATGTAAGATCTATTTAATATTGTAGTGTATGTACATATATTATAGTATATCTATAGTGTATAAGTTATGTGTAAATATATATATATATATATATATATATATATATATATATATATATATATATATATATATATATATATATATATATATATATATATATATATATATATATATATTTACACATAACTTATACACTATAGATATACTATAATATATGTACATACACTACAATATTAAATAGATCTTACATATGTAGAATAATAGCTACATACATATATACATAAATATATATATATATATATGATACTATATATATATGTTACTATATATATGTATGTTATTGTTATATGTATTTATTATATACATATATCTTATATAGTTATAATTATGTATATATATGATACTATATTGTTATATGTATTATTGTGTACATATATATATTTTTATATAGTTGTATGTTATATATATATATATACATATATATATATATATATTATATTTTGTGTTATATATATATATTATATATTGTGTTATATATATATATATATATATATATATATATATATATATATATATATATATATATATATATATATATATATATATATATATATTATATTGTGTTATATATATATAAGAGATAGGAGAGGCGACAGCAGTTTTAGTGACAGCCTCAGTATCACAAACAACAGCAGCAGCAAAATAGCGACCGCAGCCGCAGCAGCAATAGCAACAGCAACAGCAGTAGCGACGGCCGTAGCTCACCAACGGCGACAATAGAAGAAAACTGTCGCTATAGCAACAATATTATTTATGGGTAGTTAGTATAAGTAAGGTATTGGATATTACCTTGAGATACCAAGGTAAGTATCAAGGTAATTGTGGATACCCAAGATTTACGGTTTGGGTATCAAGATTGAGGTTTAGTGTTGTGATATCAAGTTGGTTTGAAACCAAGGTATCCATTTAATGTTTGTAATTAGGATTTTATATATGTAATATTGTTTGATATTGTATGAGTGTGATATTTTATATCCCTATTTTTACGTATCCTGAGATACGGTATTCTAGCATCCTAAGATGTAGCTTTTATGACCTAGAACTCTAGTGTTTGAACCCAATATCCTTAAGATAGACTCATGCAACCTAGAAATAGATAGTTTGACATAATTGACCATAGTTGACTATAGTTTGGTTTAGAGTTTACTTAGTTTAACTTTTGACTTAGAATTGACTTGTTGACCTAGAAATTGACTAGTTTAACTTTTTTTTTCTGAAACCTTGTATTGATGTTATATTCCATATCTAGGTCTTCGAGGCACCATATCAGACATCTGTGAGACTATTTATTGGACTTCCGGCGAGTATATTCTCCGATAGTTTCTTATTTATGATATTCTCTATGTTTATTGTACTAGTGTAGATATCCATATTTCTTGATATGATGATTACACGGATTGGTATATCCAGATCTCGTTATGAGATGTTATTCCTTTTATATGGTATATCTTGTGCAAGTCTTGTTTCATTAATTATCTTGTATACGTACAAACACTGATTCTCGGGAAGATTTGCTACCTTCTAAGAGAATCCCGTGCCATAGTATACCATGGTTGGATATATTATACCAGTCGGGGATGAGGAGTATTTAGTGTAGATATCTGATCATACCCTCCTTGTGCAAGTCTTGTTCCTTGTGAGTGTTAATCATACACTGCACGTATGATCAACCAGGCCATTATACTCTTGTGCAAGTTTTTAAGCCGATCTTAAGCTAGTACTCACACACTTAGACATTAGTATTCTTGTTCATTGACATATTATTCATTATTGTGTTTATTCTAGTATTTTCTTATTGTACATCTCTTGTATCTATTGTTGCATCTTGTATATTCATATTTATTTACTATTACATAGTTTTTATCATTGATTATAACTGCTGTTAGAGATGTACTCTGCTCCTTTCCTGACTGAATATATTTTTTTCAGATGACACTGAGAACTGGTACCCTACACATTATGGACCTCAGGATATTATGGGTTTAGAGTCAGAGACCCTGGCTCAGGAGGGACTTATCCCAACTGAGACAGATGGCCTGGGATTAGTAGCTTCTTAGTATTCTTGTACTGAATTTGTCTCCAGCTTACTTTGTTTGTATTTTTGTTATACTCATTGATGTTATTATTTAGTCTCATGAGTTGTATGTGACTATTATATTCTTTATCTGATTCGTGCTCGTTCCATCTTAGATCTGTGATTGAGTATATTATTATTGTTGGTGGCTCATTATATTGCTAGAGAGATTACCCAGACAACATTCTTCCGTCGATTATGCGACGTAGGCTGGACGTTGTTCCCGACTTGCATTCCTACATCGGGTGCGGGTCGTGACACGATATGCCTTCTGAGGCTGAGGAATTTCCTATGTTAGAGTTATTTTACTTCGAGTAGTTTTTAGAGGATATCGCAGAGGATCCAGTTATGGGGGAGCCAATACATGGAGTTGCTTCCAACCTTGATCATCAGCCAACTGATAGTGGTCAGGGTGATCTTCAGGAGGATAAGCATGCCGAAAAGGCAATTCCTGATGAGGAGGCTGTTGTAATATAGCCAGCACCAGTGGTTCTATTGAGGAGGAGAGATAGAGAGCGTTGACCATCTATGAGATACTCACTGGGTGAGTATGTGCTTCTGACTGACGCGATAGAGCCTAAAAGTTTTGTCAAGGCTATGAAAGACGAACACAGGCAGTAGTGGATAGAGGCAATGTAGGAGGAGATGGGTTCCTTATATGCCAATTCTACTTATGAGCTAGTGTAGTTGCCAAAGGGTAAGAAGGCTTTAAAAATTTAATGGATGTTCAGAGTGAAGCAGACAAATGATGCTACTCGCCCTCAACACAAAGCAAGGCTGGTATTTAAAGGCTATAGTCAGCGGAAGGACATAGATTATGATGAGATCTTTTTGCTAGTCATCAAGCAGTTATCTATTCGGGTGGTGCTAACATTGGCAGCCAATTTCAACTTAGAGGTTGAGCAGATGGACGTGAAGACGGTAATCCTCTATGGTAATTTTGAGAAAGAGCTTATATGGTCTGAAGAAGGCTCTGAGACAGTGGTACAGAAAGTTTAAGTCATTTATGTGGAAGTATGGTTTTGCACGGACTATATTGGACCACTATGTATTTTTTAGGTACTTTGCCGAGGATGATTTCATTATTTTAATGCTCTTTGTTGATGATATGATACTGTGGGTCAGAATACCACTAGGATAGTGGACCTGAAGCGCCAACTGAGGTCAGCCTTTTCTATGAAAAATTTGGGTACAGTACAACTATTCTTGGGATGGAGATCAGCCGAGAGAGAGAGAGAGAGAGAGAGAGAGAGAGAGAGAGAGTTCAAGATGTTATACTTGTCCCAAAAGAAGTACATTCCTCGGGTACTTCAACATTTCAGGATGGACGGGTCGAAGAAAATGAGTAACCCTCTTACGACTCACTTAAATATCCCTGAGGAGCAGTGTCCATCTACTGAGGATGAAAAAATATATATGGAGAGGGTTCCATATGCCTCAGCTATGGGGAGTCTCATGTATGCTATAGTGTGTACAAGACCAGAAATTTCGCACGCAGTTGGCATAGTTAGCATGTATACTTCTAATCCTTGAATGTTATATTGGATTGCGGTCAAGTGAATTTTACGATATCTTCAAGGCACTGCCGATTGGACACTTTCTTTCGGTGGTGACGAGCCGAAGCTGGTTGGGTATACCGACGCTGATATGGCTGAAGATATAGACACGAGACGATCGACTTCGGTCTATGTGATAATGTTTGCTGGTGGAGTAGTATCGTGGCATTAGCAGATGAAGAAGTGTATTGCCTTGTCGACGACAGAGGCAGAGTACATTGTGACGACGGAGGCTTGCAAGGAGTTATTGTGGATGAAGAAGGTGTTGTAGGAAATGGGGCTAATGTAAGAGTAGTACACTTTGCTTTGACTTTAATTATATAATTATGATTAGATCTATAATATATTAACTTTCCATATAATTAGATTTCTGATTTATGGCAAACTAATTTATGATTTAATTTTTATTAAATATATGATTAAATATAATTGGATTTTCTTAAATATTTGTGTCTTCCATATATGATTTACAAATACATGAAAACCCTAATTCATGTAATGGTTTATTAAAAGACTCATATAATATAGAACAAAGAGAGGAGAAAAAAAGAGAAAAAAAGGTGGCAAGAGTGCTTTGGAACATTGGAGAGGAGAAAGAATGATTGGAGGCCGTTTCGAAGAAGGAGATCAATTTCGGGTATTTCTCGTTGTCTTTCTTTTTCATAGTTGTAATCTATTTTCTGTTCCAAGGAATTACGGTAATCCATGTTGGATCGGTGAGGAGCTTATAGATGGTGTAATCTCTATATTCCATTAGTGGAGGTTCATCAGGGTTGGACTCCGATCGTCCCGTCGTTTTTTCCATAAGAGTTTTCCACATAATCTCTGAGTTTAAGATTTGTGTTTCGCATTTTTTGGTTTGTGCATTTTGCTCTATTCTCTCGCAGGTACTCTCAGGTATGGGAAACAATTTTTGCCCTTTCGTTCCCAACACCCATAAAATATACCCTGAAGTGTTATGTGGAAAGATTATCTTACATACAAGGCCAAAGCCATCAAACCTTACGAATTAAACTCAATTTTAAGAACTATGATCTTGTGAAATCTGACCACAAAACATATCTCTTGTAGTTTTATAAGTGGAATATATTTTTATTTGAAACCCTAATAGTATAAGATGTGTGATACATCACATACCATCCACAACATATTGCACACTCCCAATCCAAATACAAGAAAGGAAAGACAAGGAAATGCATATATCAACTTTATTACACAAACCCGAGCATGATCTGATAATTATTCCCATTACGTGCGTAATCATCCAGAGATTAATCCATCAGTGATATATCAAAGTGAAGCTGCATCTCAATCACCTTGGGATGCACACTGGCAGTTCTTCAGTATCTTGACACATTCCTCGTCGCTCCAACAGTGCATTACCCACTGCAAATGAGTAATGATCAGTTTTAGAAAGATATTGCTGCTGTGCTATCATGTGTTCATAGCTACTCTAAATATCATCATAGAGGTGTCAGAGTCGTTCATAAAAACTTGGTTCCTTTTTTTTTATTTTTTTTATGCTACTTGTCAAACTCAGTTCCGATATGGGATAAGGCTTGCATAATGATAATGATAATGGTGGTTGCATTAAGATTGATCGTATATACCAAAGTAAGTCAAGCACTTGAGAGTCTAACCTCAAACCTAGAATTTGCTGACTTTTGCAACAACCATTTAGTAAATTCTATGGTTTTGTAAATCTATTATGGGCAAGGGTGCAACTAGAAATTCCAATTTGGACGGGCTGGAAGGTGGACTAAGTATTTGCGGTGTATATATATATATATATATATATATATATATATATATATTGAAAGAGGCACATTGGTTCTTGGTAATTAATCACTTCCATTCTTCCACTGGGCTGGAACACTAGACCATCCGAGCCGCATGAATTAATTCCGCTCTAATAGACGTGCACGGTTATGGAGCAATTCTGGTTTAGTTTAACCGACTACTCCGAAGATTTCCTCCATCGTTTCAAATTAATATTCAAATAATAGATTTAATTCAATCATATAAGGTAGATTTAAATTTAAATTAACATTAACATTTTGAAAATTAAAACTAAAGTAAATATTAAATTAATTTTATTGTTAATATTAATGTTACATTAATGTTAATATTAATTTTGGTGTTAGTATTAAGGTTAATAATAATTTTAATATTAATGTTAATATTAAATTAAAATTTAATATTAATAATAACTTTAATATTAGATTTAAAATTAGGTTTAATGTTAATTTAATATTAGTTTTAATATGAACGGCAAAAATAATCTATATTTTAAAATAATCTATCTTTTAAATAATATATCCTTTAAGAATAATCTATTTTTAAAAATAAATATATTTTTAAAAATAATCCATATATCTTTAAAAACAAATCTAGAGAATAATATATATTTAAACAGAGAATTAATTTTTTTTAAGAAAGATAACATGTATATAAGTTTAAATCTATCATTTAAATCTTAATTTGAAACATACATACGGCTAAATTAAATCGTAGTGTTCCGTACTGTATACGTACATGCCTATTAGAGCAGAATTACATCCGTTAAATTAAATTTCTCCAGAGCTTCAATCACACGCGGGAGATCGAAAACAGTGCACTTCACGTCAGGAAACGCGTCGGCTATTTCCAGCATCATGGTCGCCGAACCTCCACTAGCGTCTTCACCCTTTGGAACTGATCACCGCAGTCATCGATGAGCCTTTCGTGATGGCACCCGTGTCGCTCCCAAGCCCTTCTCTTACCAGCTTGCCGAACCCCAGCATCGAGTTCGTCGCCTTCCAGACGAACGTCCCATGCGCCTTCTCGAATGCGGTAGACGGGTCCTCTGTCCGGAACCACGAGCTCAAGGACTGCCACGGGAACAGCAGCGACTCGTCGAGCATGAGCTCGATGAAGGGAGTGATGCAAGCACCCTTCTCCTTGATCAGCCGAATGGAGTTGGTGGTGATTGTGTAAGCATCCTCATTGCTAGTAGAGGTCATGACCGTGAAGAAACCGTTGTGGACGAGGAGGGCCATGAAGCTTTGGAAGTTGGGGATTCGTATGGGAGGGATGGAGAGCTTAGTTGCGAGCTAGGTGAGGGTGATGGGCTTGCCATGGCTGTGGACTGCGTCGGGGATTCCGAGCTCGATTGCGACCTTCAGGGATAGGGAGTTGATGAAGCTGAAGATGTGGAGCCAAAGGTGGGATTGTGCTTCGAGCAGCTCTTTGGAAGTTGGTCCTTCGGTGGTGGTGGTTGACGCCATTGTCGTTGCTATTGTATATGTTCTTGGTGTGAGTTGGAGATGGTTTTAGACTCCCAATAAATAGATGTTTGGTGATGAAGACAGGAGGGATGTCGCACCAGTAAAATACTTTCTCGTAAACCAAAATTTAAATTTGATATCCTAAACTTTAAAACTAGACAATATGATACTTCAATTATAATTGTACAAGCTAATAACATATCATTTTTAACAGAAAAATTAAAATGGCAAAAATATCTACACACAGTCTTCTCCCCTTTCCCTCTCTCCTCAACGGAGATGACGATGGCAGCAGCGGGGCAGGAGGGTGGTGGCGGCATTGAGGCAAGGGGGGAAGGGGTCAGGAGATGGGCGGCAACAAGGAAATTACCAACTTTTCATATTCCTAAGTAAAATTTACCATTTTTTGTGTAGTGGCAACATTATGAACAAGAGCATGATAGAAAGCTCATTTTTTTATATAAAGGGTTTTTGTATCCAAACTAGACACTCAGACTTCTACAGTTTACACCATCAAAATTTGAGGGTTTATAGTTTGGAAGTCCAAATCCGGAAGAAATAAGCAAGGAGAGAGTACTAGATTTCATCATGTTGAAGCAACAATGACTGAAGGTTAGATTCATTTAAAATATTGCTATTTTGATACTTTTGTTTAATTTCGCATCTAGGATCACACATTAATCTAACATTCATCTCAATTTTAAAAAGTTTGAGCTTGTGAAATCTGCGCATGAAATATATATCTTGTAGTAGAAAGTATAAAGAGCAAGCGATGTAGCTAGAACTTATTCCACTTAAGAGACGCTAATAGCATAACATATGTGATACATCAGACACACACACACATTATATATATATATATATATATATATATATATATATATATATATATATATATATATATATATATATATATATATCATCCACAACAAGACACATATTGCACACTCTCAATCCAAATACATGAAAGGAAGACAATGAAATTCATAGATCAACTTTATTACACAAACCAAAGCATGATTATTCGCAGCACATAATCATCTAGAGATTGATCGATCAGTAATATATCTCGATGATCGAACGCAGTCCCAGTGCAGGCAGTATCTTGTACTCTTTGAATCCAGCCGCATCGAAGAGCATCTTCCATTCGGCTTCAGTCCTCTGCTTCCCAGTGGTATGAACCATCATGTGAATATCGAAGTGAAGCTGATGTGAATATCGAAGTGAAGCTGCGTCTCGGTCACCTTGGGATGCACCCCGTCGGAAGTATCCATGACTTTGTCGATTATGATTGCTTTCCCTCCCTTCTACTTGCTCGAAATAGCCTTCTTGCAGTTCTTCAGTATCTTGACACAGTGCTCGTCGCTCCATCCATGCATTACCCACTGCCAAGTGATGATCAGTTTTATAAATATGAGTGTGTCCAACCTACATTAAGTGCTATGTTTGTGTTATGGCTTTCGGTATACACATATTGGAATAGGTAACTGATTTTTGTCCAACGTATATGTCCGGACTTGATACAACTCTCTCAACTCGACCCCAATGGTGCTCAAGTGAGCCTGTACGTCCGCTCCACTGCTGTTGCACCCGACCCACAATAGACCGTAACACAGTCATTCCCTATGGTAGAACCTAACCTTTGGAGGAGAATACCTCCCAACCCTGTCACGTAGAAGTGAGTGTCTGACATGTGTCCGGAGATAAGTATCAGAAAATGCCGATGTCCGATATATATGTGTTCAACATGGAAAATATGAATAAGATTATTGTGTTAGACTTATTCCTGTGCATACCAAGTCCGTGGGATATGTGTGGTGATGCATGGTCCAAGAAAAAAATAGCTCCTGGATTTTAGATGAGGAGTTATGCATGTAACCCTATAAAAGACAAACTACTCATTTTAATAATATTACAGAACATTCCATCTTCTTGTCCTCTTTGTGTTCTATTTCCTCCACACACACACTTGCGTTCTCCATTCCAGGTGTTCAACAAGTGGTATCAGAGCCATGTCGTCTGATGTGGACGAAAATCCACTCATACCTCCATCAGTGTCGACGTCGAGTCCAGCGGGCGGCTCGAGCGTGGAAGGCACCCTGGTGATCCCGAAGGTATTTCAGGAGTCCGGCGGGATGCAGTATTCGTAACTCACGTGTGCAAACTATGATGAATAGGCCCTGGTGATGCAGTGTATGCTAGAGGCAAGAGGTCTCTGGGCGGCGGTGCACACCGGGACGACAGAGCGGGAGCTGAATAGGAAAGCGATGGAGGCTCTCCTACGTTCTGTCCCGCCAACGATGATCTTATCACTGGCGATCAAGGCGACGACAAGGGAGGCATGGCAGTCTTTGAAGATGGTGCACGTCGTCAGCAATCACGTCAAGAAAGCAAAGGCGCAGTCGGTGCACAAACAGTATGAACAGCTGGCATTCCGGGATGGTAAGGGCGTAGATTCTTTTACCATGCGTCTCACTTCTCTGTCGAGCGCTCTCGTCGCACTCGGCGATATGATCTCCGAGGACAAGCTTGTCCTCAAGATGCTGGCGACGGTTCCCAAGAAATACAGCCAGACCGCCCTGGCTATCGAGACCCTCTTGGATCTCGATGTGCTCACCATTGAGGATCTAACTGAGAGGCTTAAGGCAGCCGAGATCAGGGACAAGATCGAGAGTGGTAACACCTCGGAAGGCAAGTTACTGCTTACAGAGGAGGAATATGCTGTTTTCAAAAAACAACAAAGAGGTGTCTCGTCCAGCAGGGGCACCGGAAATGGCGGCCAGAAGAAGAAGTGTCGCATCTCGGAGAGAGACTCGGGAGCGCGCGATTCCAAGCCGAGCGGCTCCGGTGCAACTCGCGACAATAAGTGCCATTTTTGCGGCAAACTGGGCCACTGGGCTCGTGAATGCCACAACAAGAAGAAGGACAAGGCCATTTTAGAGCTGGTGGAGGAGGACGAACTGGCGCTTCTGATGGCGCAGGTGTGCACAATCCCCGAAATGCCCGACACCCACGCCGAGGCGACCGAGCATGTAAAACCCCTGATCCAGAAAATTATATATTCTATTAGTTATGAGCTAAATAAAGAGAATATATTTTATTAGATTGTATTTAGAGGATTTATGGAGCCATTATAAATTTTTCCTAATTTATTCTATGTAGAAAACCCTTGGACAGTTGCTAGCTTAACCGTATGCACCAATTTATTTCTTAAGATTTTTTGTATAATTTTATTTAGAAATTCTCTATTAGATAAAACCCGCAACCCGTTAAACATCCACCCCCGTGTAAAGTAAGATAATCAGCAGCAACTCATCACCCCCGCGTAAACTCTTCCCTTTCACCTGTGCGTAACATCAGCAGCAGCAGCAGTCCCGCGTAAACTCTTCTTTCTTTTTACCACGCGTAAAACCCGAACCCCAACTCCAAAGCCACTACCCGCGTAAACCGAAAATCTGCGTAGAAAATATCCCAGCGAGAAGCAAAACCCAAATTTGCTTTGCTATGGGTCACTACACATATGAGCCGTTCATTCCACCGCCTCTTAATACCCTATCATTACAAATCCCCTCAGCTGCAAACCAAGACCAAGAAAGAAAGAAAACCGACAGCAGCAAGTAATTTTGAAGCCCTAAAATACTAAACTAATCCTGTGTAAACCTACTTCATTCCCTATATATATATATTCCATGCATTGCACCCCAAACCGTAACTCTACTTCTTCTTTAACTAAAACTCAGAACCCTGCTGTAGACGCTTGCACTATTACTCGACAAGTATACCTTGTAATATTTTACTGTTTAAATTATAAACTATTTGTTATGATTTTGTTGAAATATATATATAACTGTGCACACTCGAGATTGACTCGGGTGTGGTCGACAAATCTATCGATACATAGTATAACAAACTTAGACATTAGCAGACCCACCTACCGATTCGAGGGTATTCTGATATCCTCCCAGACCTGATACTTGTATACACATAACAAATTTATGTTGGGATACGTGTTCGCGTACTCGATTAGCTACCGGTGCGTGAGACACACATTACGGTTTAGCACGAAATAATGATATCTAGAAAATTATGACTTTGCATATAGCTACGTGGTATGCACGTTATGTATTCGACTTGTATACTCGCATTGGATGGGGAAGACAGCCAGTAGGCGTATGGGACTCCCACCTCCTTGATGTTATACCTTCGGATACCATGCTCCTCGGAGATGGACGATTGCAGAGTGCCCATATTTCTGGTGACATATGTGGCATATACTAGCCAGTCACGACGATTGGTAAATTAAGTCAGCATATGTCTAGCCTACACTTTCCTATACGTACTATGAGATCTTCATATTGCATTAACTTAGATGGATAGCACACCCTTATTTACTTTATTCAGTATTTATATATGGCATACTTTTATGTATCTTGTTATGTCCCACTGAGGACCTGGTTCCCTTCCAGATTTAGATGAGGCATACTATCCCACAGTATATGGACCTGGTCAGGAGAGAGGTATGCAACTGAGGAGGAGTTAGAGGTGCTGCCATCGGAGTCCCCCTGATCTTGGAAGACTCACCATCTAGAGAAGGAGCCTCTTTTAGACGATGCTCTAGCCATGCTATATTTTAGCACTTTTATCTTAGCTTTTGTAGTGGGTTTGTTCCCGCAAAACTTATCTGGCGTATACTATGACATTTCAGACTCAGCACTTTTATTCCAGTACTTATTCAGTATTCCTTGATACTTTATGGATGAGATATAGATTATGTATGACTTGTTGTAACAATATATTACCACTGGTGAATTAGATATTCATGAACATCGTACGTGTGTATATGTTTTCCATATATTGGAGTTCGTATACATATGGCTGGGCATGTTACGTATTCCTAGTCCTACGTATTTTGGGACTGGGGTGTGACATGTCTTTAGTGGTGGCCCATGCAGGTCAAGAATATATTGTCTTGGTTACGTAATTGTACCAAACAAGACTACGTATAGGAATAGAGCATAATGATCTCATCCACACTTGACTAAAACCTTATTCTTCCCTTCAAACAACTCTATGTTTTCGATAAAACAGTTTTACGCCATGACCAGGGACCTCTATTTTAGATCAGCCAACTACTATTGTTGGCATAAAAGCCAAAAAACTATTCTGTTGGCATAAAAACCAAACTCTGTAGAAGACTGCCTACTTTACGCTGCGGTTATGACAACTGCTGACCTCATCTCCGTAGTCTTCCTAATCCTGCGGGTGACACATGTCATGCAAGCCACACAGGAAACTACCCTAGCGTAAACTTGGGGATTCCTGAATAATAGATAAGCAGTGTAGAAAAGCCTGATTAGGCGTAAAATATAAGGATAAGTGATGTGAGCGTATTAGCCATAGTCTTAGCTTTCCAGATTTGACAAATTTTTATAAAAGAACGAATCTCATGCATTAAATGCAGAGATATGCCTTGAGCCCTGTACAGCTTTCTGACATGACATCTGATTTTGTCTTATTTGAGCGTAAAAACTCAAAACCTACCAATAAGGAATATGTCACTAAACTACAACCTTGTTCTCTGTGCAAAATTACCATCACAACCGCTCTCTCGATCGACGTACAAGTACTTTTTGTCAGAAGATAGGATCACTGATTTGACTGACAAAATTATGAGTTCCTCGCTAAAACTTTACGCCGCAGCATATTTTCCGTAGTAAATTTTACACGCAAATACTTTACGTGCATAATTTACACGCAGACCTTTTACACAGACTTTACACAGACAAAAAGAATCTATGCACGGATCTTTCACGAATAGATATTTTACGCAGAGATTTACGAGAATTTACGCGTAGAGAACTTTTTATGTGTAGACAGATTTTACGAATAGATATTTTATGCAGGATTTACACAAGCATATTCTACGCACAGATTTTTTTATGCGCAAAATTTTTTGCACGCGGACTTTGTACACAGACTTTACGCCAGACAACTTGAAACTCTGTGTTATGCAGACAGCTTCGAATCTCCACTTTACGCCAAACTTCCCTGAACCTCTATTTTTTACGCGGATAGCTTAGTAACATATTTTACGCCAAGGACCCTGAATGCCCTATTTTACGCAGGAAGAGACTTCCAGTATATTAGGAATTTTTTTTTTGACCAAGAATATAGAACAGTTTTCCAGCATACTCCTGTATTCTTGTAAACCCCCTGATTTTTCAGAATTTTTAAAAACAATTTTACACAATTTTTTGTAATTTTTGGGGATTAAAATTAAGGTATTTTAAAATTAAATGATCTTTAAATGATGTTAAATGATATTAAAATATTATGAAAATAATATTTTTAGGTGTAAAATAAAAAACTAGACATAGAAATTTTTTTCGGGAATTTATTGGACCCCGAAAATATTTTTAAAGACCTACAAACTAAGTTAAAATTTAAACCAAATAAATCCTAGAATTAAACTCGGTTTATTTCAAAATAAACCAAACCAACACGAACCGAACCATGGAGAACCAAACCGAACCAAACCCAACTCTTAACGGGTCGGGTCGGATCCGAATTGAACCCGACCAGGACCCGTTAACCCGATCGAAACCCTAATCCAAAACCCTTTACTTTTCCTGCTACCCCTATTTAATCCCCTGCCCTAGCTCCGCCTGAACCCTAACACCCTCCGCCTCGACCACCACCGTCTGAACCCCTCGCCGTCCTCTGCCCCTCTCCCTGAGCCGTGCCCCGACCTCAACGAACATCGCAGCTGCTCGACAAGAGCCCCCCGCAGCACCCTAGCTACCTCGAGCCTCCGCCGTGCAGCCCCGGCCGCCTCGACCAGCCGTCGAACCACCTCGCCGCAGCAGCGCCGTCCTCCGCCTTACACCACCAGCCCCGGCCAGCCCAGCCGTGCCCTAGCCGCCCCGAACCGCGGCCCTCTACCCAGAACACCTCCGCCCCGAGCAGCCCCTCCGACGAAGTCTCCTGCTTGTCGACGAAACCCTAAACCCGGACACAGCAGTACCCGGACACAGTGTTGTGTCGTGTCGCCTCGCGGACACAGAAAAATCCTGTTCTGCGTAGCCCCGTTCAGGTAACCCTTTCTCTCTCCTCACTGCCTTATTTTTTATTCCGTCTGTTGTGATGCGTAGACTGCGTAACCCTCTCGATGCCCGTATAACCCGCTCGGTGTGTCGCGTCCTATGGCGATCGCGAACTGCGATCCAAAATTAAGAAAAATAATACCCTATTTTCTTCTCGGAACTGAGTACGCCACGCCAAACGGGACGACTTGGTCATGTGCGATCTTCACCGAAATGTGTGCACCGTTGATACGGATGTGCAAGATTTTACAGAAGTTGATTTGGATGTGCGTGCACACCGGAATCAACGCGTATCCGCCGACAACGTCCCGTATCGGCCTGTTCTAGAATATATTGTAACTTTGTGTACACACGTTGGATCAAAACAAAATTTATGCCATTTGACTCGTAGCAATATGCTGGTCCTGTGACCCAAATTTGGTTCGATTCTGAGAACGTTGACAAAATTGCGTATCGTGGGCCCCACGGCTCTACTTGACGGGCGTTTTTGTGATCGGCTCATCGAAATCTAATTCTGGAAGTTTTGTTGAATTTGTATCATCGTTCTGGACTTGTTGACACTAAGTTTGACGAATTTGAAGACCATTAGTTTTGACATATTTTTCGGTGCGAAGCGGGCTACATGTGGACTCCGCTTTGACCAAAAACTGTGATTTTTGTCCTTGTGTCCAAATTAGACTCAAGGACAGACATTTTTAGCTATTTAATATTTTTTAAACCTGTTGGTCATGTTTATTATAGCTTTTGGAGGAGTACCTGCAGGATCCACTGATACAGGGACAACTGTTGGTATTCAAACCCCAGGCAAGTATACCTTGCCAACTTTGCAGTTTTGTTATTTATTTTTTTGACTTAAATTAATTATTGTACATGCTTAACCTAGGATCGTGTGACTTACTTAGCGTCCAATTAATAGTCGGGTGCCAACACTGTACGCGGAGTTGTGTAACGTCACCTAGAGATGGATATCATGACCCTTTATATTCTCATGCTTGCATTATCAAGTACGTCATACCCAGGACACCTGACACTATTCATGAGACAAAATCTTCCTGAAATATTTAAGGTGATTCTATGTAGGTTGCAAAATTTCGACATAGACATTATATTCATGGATATTATATGACTTGTTGCATTAGC
Source organism: Iris macrosiphon (assembly GCA_036927795.1). Classification (NCBI taxonomy): domain Eukaryota; kingdom Viridiplantae; phylum Streptophyta; class Magnoliopsida; order Asparagales; family Iridaceae; genus Iris; species Iris macrosiphon. The sequence continues at coordinate 12,834,550 of JAYESA010000002.1, forward strand.
TATGATCTCGCATTATAATGGACATGAGATGTTATGGACATGAGACATGTGGTTACATTGGGTGGGGAGAGACACATAGGCTACAGGCTATTTTATATATATTTATTATTATTGTGAGGTCGTAGACTCTACATCAGAGCTAGGCACATTACGTGTTATTTCTGCTACCGGCTCCCTGACACGGAGCTTGTAGCGGTCTCAGCCTGAGTACTAGTGATGCTCTCACTTGTATTTCACATAGATGATTACATATTTACCTTATTTATTTTATTTACTATTGTACTGCATTTATTTTAGCTTGTATTATTTTATACCTTGCTATGTCCCCTGAGTATCTGGATCCGGATTATGTCCCCAAGATTAGTAGAGGAGATCTATCCCGAGGTATACGTAACAGCAGCAGGAGGAGGAGTTGATACATGAGCTGTATCGATTTCCGAGATTGACCTTAGATCCGGTTATCACCAGATTAGAGTGAGGAAGGAGGATATACCAAAGACAACCTTCAGGACCAAGTATGGACACTATGAGTTCTTAGTTATGCCGTTTGGTTTAACCAATGCACCAGCTGTGTTCATGAGTTTGATGAATAGAGTTTTTCATCAGTACTTAGACAAATTTGTGGTGGTATTTATTGATAATATTTTAGTATATTCCAAGAGCCACGAAGAGCACGAGGAGCATCTCAGAATTGTGCTAGAGACATTGAGGCATGAGAGGTTATAAGCCAAACTCAGTAAATATAAGTTTTGTATGGATAAGGTGCCTTTCTTGGGACATATTATCTCAGGAGAAGGACTTTCAGTTGATCCGGAGAAGGTTGCTGCAATAGAAACTTGGCCTACACCTACATCAGTTGCAGAAGTGAGAAGTTTTCTTGAACTTGCTGGATATTACCGGAGGTTCATAGAAAACTTCTCAAGAATTACGGAGCCTATGGCGAAGTTGACACGTAAGGACCAGGAGTTTGCATGGACAGAAGATTGCCAGAAGGCCTTTGAAGAATTGAAGAGGCGATTGACAACAGCACCTGTCTTGACTCTTCCTTCAGGGTCAGGAGATTTTGTTATTTATAGTGATGTGTCAGGTAGTGGACTAGGATGTGTTTTGATGTAACATGGCAAAGTTATCGCTTATGCATCGAGACAGTTGAAGGTCCATAAGAAGAACTATCCAACGCACGATCTTGAGCTAGCTGCAGTAATATTTGCACTGAAGATTTGGAGGCACTACCTTTATGGAGAGAAGGTAGAAATCTTTACTGATCACAAGAGTCTGAAGTATGTATATACTCAGAAGGAGCTCAACATGAGACAAAGACGTTGGCTTGAGTTGATGGTAGACTTTGATATAGATCTGCAGTATCACCCGGAAAAGGTGAATGTCGTAGCAGACGCACTCAGCAGGAAGCCCACGGCTTATATCTTGACGATGCAGCCTCTGCTATTGAAAGATCTATAGGAGCTCCAGATAGAGGTTATTTTACCAAGACAAAGTGGCTTACTGGCTAATCTCGAAGTTAAGTCATCACTTGTGGAAAGGATTAAAGAGGCATTGCCCACTGATGCTAGATTTTGAAGACTTAAAGAGAAGACAGAAGCAGGCATGCAGACGGGACTTCGCATACATGAGGATGGGACATTGAGGTGCGGAAATTGCATGTATGTTCCAAATGGATAATTAAGACAGGAGTTAATGACTGAAGCACATTGCTCTATGTACTCTATTCATCTAGGAGAAACAAAGATGTACCGAGATTTGAGACAGTATTATTGGTGGCATGGAATAAAGAGGGAGATTGCACAATTTATGGCAAAATATTTAGTCTGCCAGCAAGTAAAGGCCGGGTATCAAAGGATTGCGGGTATGTTACAGCTGCTTCCCATACCAGAATGAAAGTGGGAATATATCACTATGGATTTCGTCACAGGATTTCCAAGAAGCTCCAGTGGAAAAGATGCGGTATGGGTTATCGTGGATCGACTCACTAAATCGGCATACTTCTTGCCATTTAGAGTTGGACAGTCCCCGGAGGTACTAGTCGACATATATATACGATAAATTGTAAGATTACATGGAGTGTCGGTTAGTATTGTGTTGGATCGTGATTCAAGATTTATATCTTATTTTTAGTGAAGCATGCAAGAGAGTCTTGACATCCGACTCAAATTCAACACTGCTTACCATCCACAGACAGATGGGCCCTAGCCTGAGATATGAAGAACAACCAGTTGGCATACTTGACATCAGGGAGAAGTCATTGCGAGGATAGACAATTAGACTGGTTCGTGTAGCTTGAAAACATAACTCTCCTGGCGAATCTACTGGGAACGAGAGAATATCATGCGCCAACGTTATCCTCACTTATTCGCAGATGCAGGTATATCCTAAGCATTCTTGTAATTCCTATAGTCCTTCCTTTTGTAGTTTATTCTTTGATTGCAAGGACGCAATCTTCTTAAGGGGGGTAGATTGTAAACCCCCTGATTTTTCAGAATTTAAAAAAATAATTTTACATAATTTTCTGTAATTTTTGGGAATTAAAACTAAGGTATTTTAAAATTAAATAATTTTTAAATGATATTAAATTATATTAAAATATTATAAAAATAATATTTTTAGGTGTAAAATAAAAAACTAGACATAGGGTAATTTTTCGATAATTTATTGGACCCCAAAAATATTTTTAAAAACCTAAAAACTAAGTTAAAATTTAAACCAAATAAACCCTAGAATTAAACCTGGTTTATTTCAAAATAGACCAAACCAACCCGAACTGAACCATGGAGAACCAAACCCAACTCTTAACGGGTCGGGTCGGATCCGAATTGAACCCGACCCGAACCCGTTAACCCGATCAAAATATTAATCCGAAACCCTTTACTGTTTCGGCTACCCCTATTTAATCCCCTGTCCTAGCTCTGCCTGAACCCTAACCTCCTTCGCCTCGACCACCACCGTCTGAACCCCTCGCCGTCCTTCGCCCCTCTCCCTGAGCCGCGCTCCGACCTCGACGAACCCCACAGCTACTCGACCAGAGCCCCCCACACCACCCTAGCTACCTCGAGCCTCCGTCGTGTAGCCCCGGCCGTCTCGACCAGCCGTCGAACCACCTCGCCGCAGCAGAGCCGCCCTACGCCTTCCACCACGAGCCCCGGCCAGCCCAGCCGTATCCTTGTTGCCTCGAGCCGCGGCCCTCTACCCAGAACACCTCCGCCCAGAGCAGCCCCTCCGGCAAAGTCTCCGGCCTGTCGACGAAACCCTAAACTCGGACACAGCAGTACCCGGATACAGTATTGTGTCGTGTCGCCTCGCAGACACAGGAGCCCCGTTCAGGTAACCCTTTCTCTCCCCTCACTTCCCCATTTTCTGTTCGATCTGTTGTGATGCGTAGACTGCGTAACCCTCTCGATGCCCGTATAACCCACTCGGTGTGTCACGTCCTGTGCGATCGCGAACTGCGATCCAAAAATAGGAAAAATAATACCCCATTTCCCTCCCGAAACTTAGTACGCCCCGCCAAACGGGATGACTTGGTCACGTGCGGTCTTCACCGAATGGTGCGCGCCGTTGATAAGGACGTGCAAGATTTCGCAGAAGTTGATTTGGATGTGCGTGCACACCGAAATCAACGCGTATCCGTCGACAACGCCCCGTATCGGCCTATTTTAGAACATGTTGTAACTTTGTGTACACACGTCGGATCGAAACAAAATTTATTCCATCGGACTCGTAGAAATATGCTGGTCCTGTGACCCAAATTTGGTTCGATTCTGAGAACGTTGACAAAATCGCGTATAGTAGGCTCCACGGCTCTACTTGAAGGGCAATTTTGTGATCGGCTCATCGGAATAAAATTCTGGAAGTTCTGTTGGATTCGTATCATCGTTCTGGACTTATTAACACTAAGTTTGAAGAATTTGAAGACCATTAGTTCTGATACATTTTTCGGTGCGAAGTGGGCTACATGTGGACCCTGCTTTGACCAGAAACTGTGATTTTTGCCCTTGTGTCCAAATTGGACTCAAGAACAGGCATTTCTAGCTATTTAATATTTTCTAAACCTATTGGTGATGTTTATTACAGCTTTTGGAGGAGTACCTGCAGGATCCACTGATACAGGGACAGCTGTTTGTATTCAAACCCCCAGGCAAGTGTACCTTGCCAACTTTGCAGTTTTATTATTTATTTCTTTGACTTAAATTAATTGTTGTACATGCTTAACCTAGGACTGTGTGACTTACTTAGCGTTCGATTAATAGTCGGGTGCCAACACCGTACGCGAAGTTGTGTAACGTCACCTAGAGATGGATATCGTGACCCTTTACATTCTCGTGCTTGCATTATCAAGTATGTCATACCCAGGACACCTGACACTATTCATGAGACAAAATCTTCCTAAAATATTCAACGTGATTCTGTATAGGTTACAGGATTTTGACATAGACATTATATTCATAGATATTATATGACTTGTTGCATTAGCTATGATCTCGCGTGACATGGACATGAGACGTTATGGACATGAGACGTATGGTTACATTAAGTAGGAAGAGAGATACAGGCTACAGGCTATTTAATATATATTTATTATTATTATGAGGTTGCAGACTCTACATCAGAGCTAGGCACATTACGTGTTATTACTGCTACAGGCTTCCCGACACAGAGCTTGTAGCGGTCTCAAACTGAGTACTAGTGATGTTCTCACTTGCATTTCACATAGATGGTTACATATTTATCCTATTTATTTCATTTACTATTGCACTACTTTTATTTTGGCTTGTATTATTTTGTACCTTGCTATGTCCCTTGAGGACCTGGATCCGGATTATGTCCCCAGGATTAGCAGACGAGATCTATCCCAAGGTATACGGAACAGCAACAGGAGCAGGAGTTGATACATGAGCTGTATCGATTTCCGAGAATGAGGTATTGGCTGAAGACTTTCTCTGAGTATCTGTGTTCCGTACTCAGTATCTACTTTATTCAGACATTTATGTTTTGGTCTGTTAAACCATTGTATCAGATTTATATCGGGTTGTTCTCCGAAGTACTTTGTTGAGACTGGTTGTTGCTTTATATTTCTTATTAATGTTAATCGTATTTATCTTCTATGGATGAGATTAGTTGTGGCATGTTGTAGTAGACTTTATTTTTATAGCTTAAGTATGCCCTAGTGGATCCATTAAATTGGGTTTGTCCATCAGTGTGTGCTGCTGGCCATTGCCACATGTCTAGTCTCTCGATATTTTGGGACTGGGGTATGATAATTCTATTTAATAATTACATCCTAATTATTCCTTTCATATTTTTCTATCCTCCTCCAGAAAAATGGACGTATCCAGTGGATACACAGATGATAGGATTGATCAGACAACAGATACCTTACTTGATGTCAATAGGACCCCGACTACTCTGAGAGACTAGTCCCCGAGACGAACATTGGTTTAACCATCAACCCTGTACCTCCACAATGGTCCTACTCAGGAAGCTACACTAGTCCAGTAAGAAGGACAGACCTCCCAGGTACCGACACAACCGACAGAAACAAATTTGCCTCCACCTCCACCCTTTCCAGCCATGATGCCACAACTAGAGGGACAGCCACAAATGTTTCAATTCTTCCAAGCCATGATGCAGGCACAATGGCATCAGACTAAAACCTTAAGGTAGAGCTTGATGACAGCTCTGGAGAGAACATCTAATCCAGCACCGGCACCTGTCCAACAAGCTGGTACTGTCCGAGGTTTTCGCTAGATGGGCCCGGGAATATTTTTGGCAGCGAAACTTCGGAGGAGATATCAGATTGGGTCTCCAACACAAAAATGTTGCTGGAAGGTTCATAGCTGCATCCAGACCTTTGGATGACCGCGAGGAGGGCCCAACTCAAAGGCAACGCCCATCACTGGTGGGATTCCATAGAGCACGGCGTCGACAAGAACCAGACGTGGGAGCAATTCTTAGTATACTTTAATGCAAAGTATTTTTCGGATATGGTCAGGAATGCCCTATACTCCCAGTTCCTACACCTAGAATTAGGAACTATGACCGTAGATGCCTACGACACAGAGTTTAGTTGACTGAGTCGATTTGGTGCCATCCTAATACCTAACCAGCCGGAGAAGGCCAGTAGGTTCCATCACGGCCTTACCTCCGAGCTACAGAGGTTTACCACCACGCAGTCCAGGATCTCTTATGAGGAGGTTCTTTTAGAGGCAAAAATCCAGGAGGCCATCGGCCGAGAAGCAAGGCGTAACAACATGACCATATCAGCCAAAACTCAGCCCCGAGCAGGAGGGCCAATCCATCATCCAGGAATACAGGCACAACAAAGGACAGTGCCATATCAGCACAAGGAGCTTCCGACTTGTCACCATTATGATAAGAAGGGACACTTGGCCAAAGACTGCGGGAAAAAGTATGGACTGTGCATGATATGTGGAATAAGTCAACACCTAGCCAGAGACTGCCCACGACGCAAAGAGACAGTACCCCAGAATAGACAAGAGCCAACAACACCAGCCCAGAGCCTGCTACCCCGACTGAAGGTCAGCATCCACCAGCCCCCAAAGGATTTCAGAAGGGACCACCCTTGGCTCCACAGGAGGTTCAGTTTAACCAAGTCAGGCAAAAGTACGGACAGGCCTTTACCTTAGCTGTAGTTATGGAGGAACCAGAAGGAAAAACTATCACAGGTACCATTTTAGTTACGTCAATACCTGCAACTGCATTATTTGATTCTAGTGCTACGCTATCTTTTATATCTAGTAGTTTCGTAGCCATGCATAAAGTAGCAACTTTTCCTTTGCCTAAGAGTTGGAAGATTCTTATCGGAGGAGGCATAGTACCGGTTACCAGCACTATTAAAATGTGCTCTATAGTCATGTGTAGTAGGGAGATAAAAGCCCAATTTTTAGTACTCCCAATGCCAAACTTCGACGTTGTCTTAGGCATGGACTGGTTAAGCCAGTACAATGCTATACTAGACTCTCGAAAGAAAAGTATCATTTTTGGACCACCAGATCACCCGGAGTTCGAGTACATACGGGGCACCATCGAACAAGGAGTAGGCCTAACACCCGGAGCTTACATGGCTATGGAAATAGTTCCCCCAGAAATTATTGTAGAATTCAAGGATGTATTTCCGGAGGAGTTGCCAGGCCTACCGTCTGATAGAAAAGTAAAATTTACTATTGAATTAGTGCCCGAAGCAGCACCGGTATCTTCAAATGTGTACCGGTTGGCAAATAAAGAATTGGATGAACTAAAGCTACAACTAGAAGAATTACAGATCCAGGGGTTTGTTCATCCTAGTGCATCACCCTGGGGAGCACCAGTGTTGTTTGTACCGAAGAAGGATGGAACATTTCATATGTGCATTAATTACAGAGCCATTAATGATTTGACAATCAAGAATAAGTACCCTCTACCGAGGATTGATGATCTGTTTGACCAACTAACAGGAGCAGTAGTATTCTCAAAGATAGATTTAAGATCAGGTTATCATCAGGTAAAGGTGCGAAGGAAAGTGTAAAACCCCCTTCCCAAAAATCGTATATACCTTTTTATTTATTAATTATTAATTAAATTATAGAAATTAGGGCTAAATAGAAGAAATAGATTTTTAATAATTTTTATTTTAGGTGTTCGGGCACTTAGAGGACTTATGGGACCATCAGGAATTTTTTGGAATTTATTTCATGTAGGAGACCCGTTGTGCAGTTGATAGTCTAACGGTGTGCATTATCCTAATCTATAAATTTTCTTATGTGAATATATATATATATATATATATATATATATATATATATATATATATATATACACAAATATATATATGTATATATAAATATTTAAAATGAAAAGAAAAGATTAACGAAAAGAAAAAAAATATTATTAATAATCTATTAACCTTACAAACTACTCCCAAACCATTCCCTTTTTTTTTGCTACCAACCACGGCCTTCTTGCAATTTTTGCAACAGCAGACCTCCTTTGTGATCCACCCAACCCTTTTTGCAATTAATTAACTAGCGGTCTTAGTTGCAAGTTGCAACAGCAGACCCTCCCACGGCTTCAAACCAAATCCTCTCTCTTCCAATTCATATATATATATACATATATATATATATATATATTCTATTTCTAAAAACCCTAACCTAAAATATCCAGACCCCCTCTTCTCATCTAGAGCCGCCGTCGCAGCCAGAGAACCCCGCCAAGCCGTCCAAACCATCCCGACGACTCCGACCTCGCGCACTGCAGATTCCCACACGAGGCACCTTCGCTCCGGAGTTGTTTCCCGTCGACTCGCTCAACCAAACGCCGTTCCGTCTTCACCGGTATGCTCACCCCTTAACCCTCTTCCATATTTATATAATAGCCGATCTCGAAAAACGTGTACCCCTAGGCGAAAAATAGCGTCTAAGTTGGCGCGAGCAGACCGAATTCTGGGATCGCAGAAAACTACGGTGACCACCCATATTGCCGAGTTCGTATCTCCCACCACAGAGATCCGAATTTGGTGATTCTTTTTGATATGTGTAGAACACTTGACCTAGTTTATTTTCTGTTAAATAACCCTAGATTATTAGCTGCTATGGACAGAATTAAATTCGTCACAAAACTACGCGAACCCACTTTTTCCAGATTTCCAAAAGTTAGAAAACGGAGCGCGCCACGCCAAACGGGACCGCCCCGCCGTGTACCAAGTATACCGAACGGTGCACACAACGTAACCGGACATGTACAAATTCGTGGAAACTGATTCGGACGCATGTGCGCACCGAAATCAGGCCGTATCCGCGGACACACCCCGTGTCGCAACTTTTGTAGAACTCGTGCGTATTTTGTACACGCTTGTTAGATTGCAACGAAACTTGTGCCACTGGACTCGTGGTAACGCGCTGGTCCTGTGACCCAATTTTGACGCAATTCTGAGACGGTTGACCAAATCGCCAATTGGCGGGCCCCCACAGTTGACTTTTTGGACAAAATTGTGTTCGGCTCATCGGAATCCATATTTGGACATACCGTTGGGTTCGTATTGACATTTAGAGTTGTTTGACCTATAGTTTGTCCTATTTAGAGACTGTTACCCTCGGCACACTTTTTGGTGCAAAGTGGGCCACACGTGGACCCACTTTTGCTCGAAATTATTGTTTTGCCCCTATGTCCAAATTGGACGAAAGGGATGTACTTTTTAGCTATTTTGCTAATTTTGAAAATGTTGGTGATGTTTATTTCAGCATTCGAAGATGTTTGATCGGAGTCCTTAGTTCCAGGTTCCGTGTCCTTGACATTTGGGCGCGTACACTTTACATATTTTTTGCCAAGCAAGTATACCTTACCATTGTACTGTATTTATATTCCATATGAGGCATGCATGTTTATTTTTTGTTTATTTAGTTCATTTATTTTAACTGCTATATAAACTGCGCGTCCAAGGAAACTTGGATGCAACGACGGTGTCGTCGTACTATGTTTTTATTTACATATATGCATTGGACCCACTTTATGAGACTACCCCATCTTCATGAGGCATTTATGTTTCATTGGCCATGACACTATTCTTACACGAGTGTGAGTCACATGTAGGACACAGACTTGCATACTCGGCTAGCCACTGGTACGTATAGGTCGTGCGACGGATAGGGATAACTGCCAATAAAAATATTGCATGCTAGTAGACCTGGCAGTTATTAGAGGTTTATCGTGTCATGGAAATGACATGCTTAGAGCATTGGGTGGGGAGAACAACAAGTACCGCATTTGAGCTCCTTTACACTTTTTCTATTGTGCGCCCGGATTCTCCGCCGGAGATACGGGTGGTGATGACCACTATATATTATGTACTATCAGGCGGGCCACCGGCGTTCAAAAGATGACGTGCCTTTTAGGCACTGGATCTCCAATAGAGAACCATGCCAAATCCCAGATTTTTAGCCAGATAGCTCACTTGTGGGGAAAGTTGTTCTTAACTGCATTCACTTAGACGGTTAGGCGACCCCAATGGATGTTTATTTTCAGTACTTTATTGGCATGTACTTTTTGTATCTTGTTACGTCCCTCTGAGGACCTGGTCCATTTCCAGATATAGATGAGCAGGAGTACCTGCAGGAGTATGGACCTGGACCTGACGCTACCTATCAGTCTGAGGAGGTCTCACCTTCGGATTATATGTGATTCATTGCAGCTGTTTAGAGATTTTAGTTGCTATTCTTTTTCGAGACATTTATTCTTATATTAGAGTTTATTCTCTTCTCTCTTTTGTAGTTTATTATAGTCGATTTGCAGTAGATTTGTTTCCACCCGACTATCACACTTGAGATTACTATTTGAGACTGCTTCTTTGATATTCAGTTATTGATTTCCATTATTCTATTATTTGTGCTGTGGATGAGATATAGAACTGTGTGTGACTTGTTGTGACATATATTACCACTGTGGATTGGATATTCATGTACAGCATACGTGTGTATATAATTTCCATATATTGGAGTTTGTATACATACGGCTGGCGTGTTACGTATTCCTAGTCCTACGTATTTTGGGACTGGGGTATGACATATTTTAGTGGTGGCCCATGCAGGTCAAGAATATATTGCCTCGGTTACGTAACTGTACCGAACAAGCCTGCGTATAGGAATAGAGTATAAGGATCTCATCCACGCTTGATTGAAATTCATCCTTCCTATTTAATACTTGCATCCTGTTTGATTCCTGTACTTTTTCTAATCGTTTCGTACATCAACTGCAGAGAGATGGATTTGCAAAATAGATGTACTACCGTCAATGGTGAGACAACTTTTGGAGTCAATGGTCAGACTCAAGGAGGGACCCCAACGATTCCTAGGCTTCCGGGGCCAGATGGACAGACTCACACTCCAGTTCCATCTGATCTTCCCGCTTCACCTATTGGGAATCTTCCACCTGTCCCAGTACCGTAAGATGGCCAAGCGCAGATGTTCCAATTCTTTCAGATTATGATACAGGAAAAGAGGCAGCAGGCAGCCGAGCAGAGGCAAGAATTTTTGGCAACACTGGAGAGGATGGCTGCACAGGCTACTGTACCAGTCCAAGCACTAGCTCCAGTACCTCGAGCTAGGGTTGGATCAGTAAAAGATTTTGTTCAGATGGGTCCAAGGCAGTACAAGGGCACTGAGAGCCCGGAGGAGACTACCAACTGGATCACTCACACGCAGAAGCTACTGGAGGCATCGCAGTTACCTACGGACCTATGGATGACGGGTGTACGGACGCTTCTAGATTGTAATGCTCATCACTGGTGGAAATCCATGGAACGCCAGTTGGGTACTTACCAGACTTCAGAGCAGTTCTTGGAGTGCTTTGAGGAAAAGTACTTCCCGGACACTGTCTGGGATACCTTGTATGATCAGTTTCTTCACTTGGAGCAGGAGAACCGAACAGTGGACGAGTATGATGCCGAGTTTAGTCGACTCAGCAAATATGGCGCTGCTTTGATACCAAATGACTTGGCTAAGGCTAAGAGATTTCATCGAGGACTGACCTAGGAGCTACAATATTATACAAGCTCGCAGTCCCGAGTCACTTATGCTGAACTACTGACAGAGGCCAGATTGCAAGAAACTATTAGCAGAGGAAAGTGAGGTCAGCTGAGGACACAACAAGGATCGACAAGGATACAGCAGGGACCAGTTAGGACACAACAGGGAGGACCTATCAGACGTCCCTTGGCACAGCAGCATCAGCAACACAGAGCCGGACCATACCAGATTCCGGAGAAACCCCAATATAATTATTGTGGAAGGATCGGACATGTTTCGAGATATTGTCGGACTCGCTTGGGTCAGTGTATGAGATGTGGCTCTGGACAGCACCGGGCGAGAGACTGCCAAGTGCAGCAGACACTTCCACCGCCAGTTCAGAGACTAGCGCTTCTAGCACCGAAGACAGCACATCAGATGGTTAAACCGGGAGCACCTCGACCCCCAGCAGCAGGAGGATTTCAGAGAGGACTACCGCTACCAACTCAGGAGGAGCAATATATGAGGACTGGACATGGACAGCCGCAGAGGAACGGGCGAGTTTTTCCGCCGAACAGAAGAGAAGATCGATTTGCTTATCCATCTGATCGTTTTGTTTTCAAAACGGATGCATTGGAGGTAGATGACATAGATCATGAGGTGGATGTCATAGCAGGTATTACCCTTGCCTTTACTTTTCCTGCTGTGACATTATTTGATACGGGAGCCACCCACTCATTCATATCATCTAGTTTTTTTGCCAAACACAATATTGCTTCTGCACCATTATCTAGTTGTGTTAGAATTCTAACCGGAGGAGGAGTTGTACCAGTTAGTCGAGTTTGTAGATCGGGCCCTATAGTGATACGTGGCAGAGAGATGAACGCCCAACTATTAGCCCTTCCTATGCCATCTTTTGATATTGTGCTTGGAATAGACTGGCTAAGCAAGTACCATGCTTTCTTCGATTGCTTTGGAGGAAGCATTCTTTTTAAGGTACCAGGCCAGCCTGAACTTGAGTTTGCCCGAGGATCCACAGAAATCCTTGATGGTATGTAGCTCGCAATGGACGATGTCGTCTATCATCCCATTATTTCAGAATTTCTAGACGTCTTCCCAGAGGAATTGCCAGGACTACCCCCAGACAGAGACGTAGAGTTTTCAATTGAACTAGCACCCGGAGCAGCACCTATAGCATCGCATGTTTACAGACTGGCGAAGAAGGAGATGGACGAGCTGAAGGCACAGTTAAAAGAGCTAGAGGAGAAAGGTTTCATCCGACAGAGTGCATCACCCTGGGGAGCACCAGTGCTGTTTGTACCCAAGAAGGATGGGTCAGTGCGTATGTGCATTGACTACAGGGCCTTGAATACAGTGACAGTGAAGAACAAATATCCATTGCCATGCATTGATGACTTATTTGATCAACTCAGTGGAGCCAAGGTATTCTCAAAGATAGATTTGAGATCGGGATATCACCAAGAAAAGGTACGGAAGCAGGACATTCCGAAGACCGCATTCAGAACAAGATATGGACACTACGAGTTTTTGGTCATGCCATTTAGATTGACCAATGCTCCAGCGATCTTCATGGACTTGATGAATCGAGTCTTCCACCAGTACTTGGATCAGTTCATGGTCGTCTTCATAGATGATATACTTGTCTATTCGAAGAGCCACGAGGAGCACGAGGAGCATCTGCGGATTGTTCTAGAGACTTTGAGGAGAGAGCAGTTATATGCTAAGCTCAGCAAATATGAGTTCTTCTTGGACAGAGTTCTATTTCTTGGACATGTTGTTACAAGAGATGGTATTTCTGTTGATCCAGAGAAGATCTCAGCAGTTGATACATGGCCTGTTCCTAAATCAGCAGCAGAGGTGAGGAGCTTCCTTGGACTTGCGGGATATTACCGACGGTTCGTGGAAAACTTCTCAAGAATAGCGGCACCTATGACTCGTTTGACTTGCAAGGACCAAAAATTTATATGGATCGACGAGTGTCAAGCCGCCTTTGAAGAGTTGAAGAAGCGACTGACTACAGCACCAGTATTGACGATTCCGTCAGGATCAGGAGGTTACGTGATCTACAGTGACGCATCAGGAAAAGGCTTAGGATGCGTATTGATGTAGCGTGGCAAGGTGATTGCATATGCATCTAGGCAGTTACGAGTGCATGAGAAGAATTATTCAACTCATGACTTAGAACTGGCAGCCGTTGTATTTTCTCTGAAGCTATGGAGACATTACTTATATGGGGAACGAGTGGAGATCTATACAGACCATAAGAGCCTCAAGTACGTCTTCACGCAGAAGGAGTTAAATATAAGGCAATGTCGATAGCTCGAGTTGATGAAAGATTTTGAGATAGAGCTACATTATCATCCAGGCAAGGCTAACGTTGTAGCAGACGCGTTAAGCTGGAAGCCAGCAGCTTACTTCTTGACAGCACAGAAGGAACTATTGGAGGACTTGCAAGAGCTTGGCATTGAAGTGATACTACCCGGAGCAGATGGGACACTAGCCAACTTGCAAGTACAATCATCATTGGTAGAGAGGATTAAGGCAGCTTTGCCTACAGATGCCAGATTCAGGAGACTAAAGGAAAGGACAGAGGCCGGAGAGCAGACCGGATTGCGCATTCATGAGGATGGAATATTACGATGTGGTGATCATCTTTATGTTCCAAATGGAGAGATTCGACAGGAGCTGATGGCAGAGGCTTATAGTTCAATTTATTCTATTCATCCTGGAGGCACCAAAATGTATCGCGACTTACGACAGCACTTTTGGTGGCATGGAATGAAGAGAGAGATAGCTCGCTTTGTAGCTAAATGTCTGGTATGTCAACAAGTGAAGGTGGAGCACCAGAGGATAGCAAGATTATTGCAACCACTTTCGATTCCAGAGTGGAAGTGGGAGCACATCACTATGGACTTCGTCACGGGTTTTCCCAAGAGTCCAAGTGGGAGAGATGCAGTGTGGATAATAATGGACCGACTCACCAAGTCAGCCCATTTTATACCTTTTAGAGTGGGTCAGTCTACAAAAGCTTTAGCTGACTTATATATGAGGCAGATCGTGAGATTGTACGGCATACCAGTCAGCATTGTATCGGACAGAGATTCGTGCTTCACATCGCACTTTTGGAGGAGCATGCAAGAGAGTCTTGGTACTCGTCTGAAGTTCAGTACATCTTACCACCCGCAGACAGATGGGCAGTCGGAGCGTACTATTCAGACCTTGGAGGATATGTTGAGGGCTTGTATATTAGACTTCTGAGGATCATGGGAGGACCACCAACATCTTGTAGAGTTTTCTTACAACAACAGCTATCAAGCGAGTATTCAGATGGCTCCGTTTGAAGCATTATATGGAAGAAAATATAGGTCTCCTGTGTGTTGGAGTGACATGGGAGAACGTCAGATTTTGGGACCCGAGTTGGTGGTCAACACCGTAGAGACAGTCAAGAAGATTCAGGGACACTTGCGAGCAGCGCAAGACAGGCAGAAGCAGTGGACAGACCTTTATCGTCGTCCATTGGAGTTCAAAGAGGGCGATCGCGTCTTCTTGAGGATATCACCGACCAGAGGCACCATCCGATTCGGAGGGCACGACAAGTTGAGTCCAAGGTATATTGGACCATTTGACGTACTCGAGAGAGTTGGAGAGGTGGCATATCGACATGCGCTACCACCTTCACTGGAGGGAGTACATGACGTATTCCATGTGTCGCAGCTCAGGCGATATGTGGCAGACAGCAGTCATGTTCTCGACCATTCAGAGATCACCATCGGGCCGAGCTTGTCATACCAAGAGCAACTCATGGGAATCCTTGATCGTCGAGAGAAGGTGTTGAGGAACCAGTCTATTCCCTTGGTTCGCGTAGCATGGAGGCATGGCGCACCAGGAGAATCAACTTGGGAGTGCGAGGACGACATGCGCAAGCGTTTTCTGAACCTATTCGCAGCCCAAGGTATGAATTTATATTGTTAATTTATATCTTATTCCATCCTTGCATTCTATCGTGGCTTAATTTTAATTTCGAGGACGAAATTTTTACAAGTTGGATAGAATGTAAAACCCCCTTCCTAAAAATCGTATATACCTTTTTATTTATTAATTATTAATTAGATTATAGTAATTAGGGCTAAATAGGAGAAATAGATTTTTAATAATTTTTATTTTAGGTGTTCGAGCACTTAGAGGACTTATGGGACCATCAGGAATTTTTTGGAATTTATTTCATGTAGGAGACCACTTGAGCAGTTGCTAGCCTAACGGTGTGCATTATCCTAATCTATAAATTTTCTTATGTGAATATATATATTTATATATATATATATATATATATATATATATATATATATATATATATATATATATATATACACAAATATATATATGTATATATAAATATTTAAAATGAAAAGAAAAGATTAACGAAAAGAAAAAAATATATATTATTAATAATCGATTAACCTTACAAACTACTCCCAAACCATTCCCTTTTTTTTTGCTACCAACCGCAGCCTTCTTGCAATTTTTGCAACAGCAGACCTCCTTTGTGATCCACCCAACCCTTTTTGCAATTAATTAACTAGCGGTCTTAGTTGCAAGTTGCAACAGCAGACCCTTCCACGGCTTCAAACCAAATCCTCTCTCTTCCAATTCATATATATATACATATATATACATTCTATTTCTAAAACCCCTAACCTAAAATATCCAGACCCCCTCTTCTCATCTAGAGTCGACGCCGCAGCCAGAGAACCCCGCCAAGCCGTCCAAACCATCCCGACGACTCCGACCTCGCGCACTGCAGATTCCTACACGAGGCACCTTCGCTCCGGAGTTGTTTTCCGTCGACTCGCTCAACCAAACGCCATTCCGTCTTCACCGCTATGCTCATCCCTTAACCCTCTTGCATATTTGTATAATAGCCGACCTCGAAAAATGTGTACCCCTAGGTGAAAATTAGCATCCAAGTTGGCACGAGTAGACCGAATTCTGGGATCGCAGAAAACTACGGTGACCACCCATATTGCCGACTTCGTATCTCCCACCACAGAGATCCGAATTCGGTGATTCTTTTTGATATGTGTAGAACACTTGACCTAGTTTATTTTCTGTTAAATAACCATAGATTATTAGCTGCTGTGGACAGAATTAAATTTGTCACAAAACTACACGAACCCACTTTTTCCAGATTTCCAAAAGTTGAAAAACGGAGCGCGCCCCGCCAAACGGGACCGCCCTGCCGTGTACCAAGTGTACGGAACGGTGCACGCAGCGTAACCGAACATGTAAAAATTTGTGGAAACTGATTAGGATGCGTGTGCGCACCGAAATCAGGCCGTATCGGCGGACATACCCCGTGTCACAACTTTTGTGAAACTCGCGCGTATTTTGTATATGCTTGTCAGATTGTGACAAAACTTTTGCCACTGGACTCGTGGTAACATGCTGGTCCTGTGACCCAATTTTCACGCGATTCTGAGATGGTTGACCAAATCGCCAATTGGCGGGTTCCATAGTTGACTTTTTGGACAAAATTGTGTTCGGCTCATCGGAATCCATATTTGGATATACCGTTGGGTTCGTATTGACATTTAGAGTTATTTGACCTATAGTTTGTCCCATTTAGAGACTGTTACCCTCGACACGCTTTTCGATGCAAAGTGGGCCACACGTGGACCCCACTTTTGCCCAAAATTACCATTTTGCCCCTGTGTCCAAATTGGACGAAAGGGATGTACTTTTTATCTATTTTGCTCATTTCGGAAACATTGATGATGTTTATTTCAGCATCCGGAGACGTTTGTTCGGAGTCCTTAGTTCCAGGTTCCGTGTCCTTGATATTTGAGCGCGTACACTTTACAGATTTCTTGCCAGGCAAGTATACCTTGCCATTGTACTGTATTTACATTCCATATGAGGCATGCATGTTTATTTTCTGTTTATTTAGTTCATTTATTTTAACTGCTATATAAACTGTGCGTCCAAGGAAACTTGGGTGCAACGACGGTGTCGTCGTACTATATTTTTATTTACATATATGCATTGAACCCACTTTATGAGACTACCCCATCTTCATGAGGCATTTATGTTTCATTGGCTATGATACTATTCTTACACGAGTGTGAGTCACATGTAGGACACGGACTTGCGTACTCGGCTGGCCACTGGTACGTATAGGTCGTGCGACGGATAGGGATAACTGCCAATAGAAACATTGCATGCTAGTAGACCTGGCAGTTATTAGAGGTTTATCGTGTCATGGACATGACATGCTTAGAGCATTGGGTGGAGAGAACAAGTACCGCATTTGAGCTCCTTTACACTTTTTCTATTGTGCGCCCGGATTCTCCGCCGGAGATACGGGTGGTGATGACCACTATATATTATGTACTATCAGGCGGGCCACCGGCGTTCAAAAGACGACGTGCCTTTTAGGCCCCTGGATCTCCAATAGAGAACCATGCCAAATCTCAGGTTTTCAGCCAGATAGCTCACTTGTGGGGAAAGTTGTTCTTAACTGCATTCACTTAGACGGTTAGGCGACCCCAATGGATGTTTATTTTCAGTACTTTATTGGCATGTACTTTTTGTATCTTGTTACGTCCCTCTGAGGACCTGGTCCCTTTCTAGATATAGATGAGCAGGAGTACCCGCAGGAGTATGGACCTGGACCTGACGCTACCTATCAGTCTGAGGAGGTCTCACCTTCGGATTATATGTGATTCATTGCAGCTGTTTAGAGATTCTAGTTGCTATTCTTTTTCGAGACATTTATTCTTATATTAGAGTTTATTCTCTTCTCTCTTTTGTAGTTTATTATAGTCGATTTGCAGTAGATTTATTTCCACCCGAATATCACACTTGAGATTACTATTTGAGACTGCTTCTTTGATATTCAGTTATTGATTTCCATTATTCTATTATTTGTGCTGTGGATGAGATATAGAACTGCGTGTGACTTGTTGTGACATATATTACCACTGTGGATTGGATATTCATGTACAGCGTACGTGTGTATATGATTTCCATATATTAGAGTTCGTATACATACGGCTGGCGTGTTACTTATTCCTAGTCCTACGTATTTTGGGACTGGGGCGTGACAGGAAGACATTCCAAAAACAACATTCAGGACTCGTTATGGTCACTACGAGTTCTTAGTGATCCCCTTTGGATTGACAAATGCACCTGCTGTGTTTATGAACTTGATGAACAGAGTCTTTCACCAGTATTTGGACCAGTTTATGGTAGTCTTCATCGACGACATCTTGGTGTATTCAAAGAGCCACGAGGAGCAAGAAGAACACTTGAGGCCAGTGTTAGAGACACTGAGACGTGAGAGGCTTTATGCAAAACTAAGCAAGTGCGAGTTTTTCCTAGATTATGTCACTTTTCTTGGATATGTTATCTCAGGAGATGGTATTTCGGTAGACCCAGCAAAGATTTCGTCAGTAGAGACATGGCCGACCCCTACCAACGTCTCAGAGGTAAGGAGTTTCCTAGGACTTGTCGGATATTACCGGAGGTTCATAGAGAACTTTGCAAGGATCGCAGAGCCAATGAATCGCTTGACCCGCAAGGAGCAGGAATTCATCTGGTCAGAGGAGTGTCAGATAGCATTCGATGAGCTAAAGAAAAATCTGACTATGGCACCTATCTTGACCATACCTTCTGGACCCGGAGGATTCGTGATCTATAGCGATGCATCGGGGAAAGGATTAGGATGCGTCTTGATCTAACATGGGATGGTTGTGGCCTATGTCTCTAGACAACTGAGGACCCAAGAGAAGAACTATCCCACTCACAACTTGGAGCTTGCCGCAATCATCTTTGCCTTGAAACATTGGAGACACTATCTATACGGAGAATGAGTGGAGATATTCACGGATCATAAGAACCTAAAGTACATCTATACTCAGAAGGACCTGAAACTGAGACAAAGACATTGGCTCAAGGTAATGACAGACTTTGAGATTGAGCTACAATACCATCCGGGAAAAGCCAACGTAGTAACTGAAGCGTTAAGCAGAAGACCCATAGCATTCTTCTTGACTACTCAACAATATCTGTTGAAAGACCTAGAACAGATAGGTATAGAGGTCATTATGCCCGAAAAAGATGACAGTTGTCAAGTCTTCAGTTACGATCAACGTTAGTGAAAAGAATCAAGGCTGCCCTGCCAACAGATGCCAGATTCCAAAGGCTTCGACAAAGAATCGAGGCCAAAATACAGACATGATTGCACATACACGAAGACGAAACTTTAAGATATAGAGATCATCTCTATGTCCCAAATGGAGAACTTTATCAAGAGCTGATGTTAGAGGCACACAGTTCAATATACTCTATTCATCCAGGAGGTACAAAGATATACAAAGACCTGAGACAATACTATTGGTGGCGTAGAATGAAGAGGGAGATAGCACGCTTTGTGGCCAAGTGCCTGGTGTGTCAACAAGTCAAGGCTGAGCATCAGAGATCTGCAGGATTACTTCAGCCACTTCCAATACCTGAGTAAAAATGGGAGCATATAACTATGGACTTTGTTACGGGCTTTCCAAGAAGTCCTAATGGTCGTAATACAGTATGGTTGATTATTGATCGACTCACCAAGGCTGCCCACTTTTTACCATTCAGAGTTGGGTAATCTACAGAACCGTTAGCAGATATGTATATGAGAGAGATCGTACGACTATATGGAGTGTCAGTTAGTATCGTGTTTGACAGGGATACAAGGTTCACATCTTACTTTTGGCGAAGTATGCAAAAGAGTCTTGGCACCCGCCTAAAGTTCAGCACATCGTATCACCCGCAAATAGATGGCCAGTCCGAACGCACTATTCAGACACTAGAAGATATGTTGAGAGCCTGCATACTGGATTTTAGTGGATCGTAGGAGGACCATCTACATTTGGTCGAGTTTTCTTACAACAATAGCTATCAAGCGAGCATTCAAATGGCTCCCTATGAAGCATGTATGGTAAAAAATATCGTTCCCAGTATGTTGGAGTGATATAGGAGAAAGGCAAATTCTAGGACCAGAGCTGGTTGTTCAAACAGTCGAGACAGTCAAGAAAATACAAGGACACTTGCGAGCAGCGCAAGATAGAAAAAAACAATGGGCAAACCTTCATCGTCGTCCCTTGGAGTTTAAAGAAGGCGATTATGTCTTCTTGAAGATATCACCCACCAGAGGCACCATTCAATTCGGAGGACGCGACAACTTGAGTCCAAGATACATTGGACCATTTAACGTGCTAGAGAAAGTCGGAGAAGTGGCATATCGACTTACGCTACCACCTTCGCTTGAGGGAGTACATGACGTATTCCATGTTTCTCAACTCAGGCGATATGTGGCAGACAACAGTCATGTCTTCAACCATTTAGAAATCACCATTGGGCCAAGCTTGTCATATCAATAGCAACCCATGAAAATCCTTGATCATCGAGAGAAAGTATTAAGGAACCAGTCCATTCCCTTGGTCCGCGTGGCATGAAAGCACGGTGCACCAGGAGAATCCACTATGGAATGCGAGGACGACATGCACAAATATTTTTCAAACCTATTCACAGACCGAGGTATGAAGTTACTTATTTATACCAACCTTGACTTTCTACCATGACTTGGTTTTAATTTCGAGGACAAAATTTTTTATAAGTTAGGTAGAATATAAAACCCCTGATCCAGAAAAACGTATATTCTATTAGTTATGAGCTAAATAAATATAATAGGTTTTATTAGATTATATTTAAAGGATTTATGGAGCCATTATAATTTTTTCTAATTTATTCCATGTAGAAAACCCTTTGACAGTTGCTAGCTTAACCATATGCACCAATTTATTTCCTGGGATTTTTTGTATAATTTTATATAAAAATTCTTTATTGGATAAAACCAGCAACCCGTTAAACATCCTCCCCCGTGTAAAGTAAGATAATCAGCAACAACTCATCACCCCCGCGTAAACTCTTCCCTTTCACCTGTGCGTAACATCAGCAGCAGCAGCAGTCCCGCGTAAACTCTTCTTTCTTTTTACCATGCGTAAAACCCGAACCCCAACTCCTAAGCCACTACCCGCATAAACCGAAAACCCGCATAGAAAATATCCCAGCGAGAAGCAAAACCTAATTTTGCTTTGCTATGCGTCACTACACATATGAGCCGTTTATTCTACCGCCTCTTAACACTCCATTATTACAAATCACCTCAGCCGCAAACCAAGACCAAGAAAGAAAGAAAATCGACAGCAGCAAGTAGTTTTGAAGCCATAAAATACTAAACTAACCCTGCGTAAACCGATTTCATTCTCTATATATATATTTCATGTATTGCACCTTAAACCCTAACCCCACTTCTTCTTTCACTAAAACTCAGAACCCTGCTGTAGACGCTTGCACTATTACTCGGCAAGTATACCTTGCTATATTTTACTGTTTAAATTAAAAACTATCGGTTGTGATTTTGGTGCAATATACATATAACTGTGCACACTCGAGATTAACTCGGGTGTGGTCGATAAATCTGTCGATACATACTATAACAGACTTAGACATTAGCAGACCCACCTACCAATTCGAGCGTATTCTGATATCCTCCCAGACCTGACACTTATATACATATCACAAATTCATGTTGGGATGCGGGTTTGCGTACTCCATTAGCTACCGGTGCGTGAGACACAAATTACGGTTTAGCACAAAATAATGATATCTAAAAAATTATGACTTTGCATATAGCTACGTGGTATGCACGTTGTGTAATCGACTTGTATACCCTCATTGGACGGGGAAGACAGCTAGTAGGCGTATAGGACACCCACCTCCTTGATGTTATACCTTCGGATATTATGCTCCTCGGAGATGGACGATTGTAGAGTACCCATGTTTCTGGGGGCATATGTGGCATATACTAGCCAGTCACGATGATTGGTGAATTAAGTCAGCATATGTCTAGCCTACACTTTTCCATACATACTATGAGATCTTTACATTGCATTCACTTAGATGGATAGCACACCCTTATTTACTTTATTCAGTATTTATATATGGCATACTTTTATGTATCTTGTTATCTCCTACTAAGGACCTGGTTTTCTTCCAGATTTAGATGAGACATACTATCCCACAGTATACGGACCTGGTCAGGAGACGAGGTATGCAACTGAGAAAGAGCTAGAGGTGCTGCCATCGGAGTCCCCCACATCTTGGAAAACTCACCATCTAGAGAAGAAGCCACTTTTAGACGATGCTCTAGCCATGCTATATTTTAGCACTTTTATCTTAGCTTTTGTAGTGGGTTTGTTTCTACCAAACTTATCTGGCGTGTACTATGATATTTCAGATTCAGCACTTTTATTTCAGTACTTATTCAGTATTCCTTGATACTTTGTGGATGAGATATAGATTGTGTATGACTTATTGTGACAGTATATTACTACTGGTGAATTGGATATTCATGAACAGCATACGTGTGTATATATTTTTCATATATTGGAGTTCGTATACATACGGTTGGGCGTGTTACGTATTCCTAGTCCTATGTATTTTGGGACTGGGGCATGACAGAGCAGGTGATGCTCAACGAGGAGTGCACCATGGTAAAGCTTGGGGAGCGGGAGGACACCGACAATGTGACCTGGTACTGCGACACGTGAGTGTCTAACCATATGACAGGCGTACGGACAGTCTTTTTCGAACTTGACACCGGCGTGCGTGGCAGCGTCAAATTTGGCGATGGCTTCGTCGTGGACATCCAAGGCCAGGGCATGGTGGTGTTCATAGGCCAAGAAAGAGAACATCGAGCCCTTACCAATGTCTACTATATTTCTCGGTTGTGTAGCAATATCGTCAGCATCGGGCAATTAGACGAGACCGGCTGCTCCACGCTAATCGAGGATAGAATGCTCCAAATCTGTGATAAACAGTGCCACCTCCTCACTAAGGTATCATGCACTTCAAATCATCTATATATTCTTCTATTGTGGATCGCATAGACGGTGTGCCTCACGGCACAGAGCTCGAACATGGCGTGGCACTGGCATATGCGCTACGGCCATCTACACTTTGATGCCTTTCGTCGTCTGAGCAGCAAAAATATGGTGGACGGCCTTCCGTACATTGATCACGTCGATCAGTTATACGACAGCTGTTTAGCCAGGAAACAGCGACGCACACCATTTCCCCGGCACGCCAACTACCCCGCCACCGACCCTCTCGACCTGGTGCACGCGGACTTGTGTGGTCCCATCTCACCGGCAACACCTGGCGGAAAGCTCTACTTCCTTCTCCTCGTCGATGGCTACTGCAGGTTCATGTGGATCAAGCTTCTGAGATCAAAGGATAAGGCAAGTGAGGCGATTAAACACATTCAGGTTACGACGAAAGTCGAGTTCAAGTGCAAGCTCTGTGTACCATGCACAGACCGTAGTGGAGAGTTTATGTCGAACGATTTTAACGACTACTACGAGCGCCACGGCATCAAGCGCCACCTTACCGCACCTTACTCGCCTCAGCAAAATGGCTTCATTGAGCACCAAAACCAGATTGTGGTAGCTATGGCCCGAAGTTTGCTCAAGGTGAAGAGCATGCCGATGGCATTCTGAGGCAAGGCGGTGACCATGGCGGTGTACCTGCTGAATATGGCACCAACAGCCGTAGTAAAGGGAAAGATGCCATATGAGACATGGCATGATAAGTGCCCCGATGTAAGTTTCTTACGTACTTTCGGTTGTATTGCTCATGTGAAGATGGTGCAGCCAAATTTGAAGAAACTTGACGATCGGAGCAAGCCAATGGTGTTCATTGGCTACGAGGCAGGGTCCAAGGCTTACAGGGCCTACGATCTAGTCGGTCATCGTTTGTATGTCATCCGCGACATTATCTTTGACGAGGCGGGGAAGTGGGACTGAACGCACACAGACATCGATACCAGCCTCGTCGGGATCGGCTAGGCATTCACCGAATTTCCCCACGAGCTTATTTCCTGCACGTTCGATTCGGCCAAGAACGGAGGTCCATTGCCAGAGGCTGTGGGCGCAGCCACACCCGCATCGATGCGGACACTACCTCCACCCGAGCAGGCGGGAATCGATCACGCATCTCCACCACCGGCCGTGATGCCCGCTCTCATAATTATGACATCAACCACGATGACGCCAGCGGTTTTGACACCTGAGACGACGGGTGCGGCTCTGATCCGATTTGTCTCACCACCGTCAGGAGCGACGCCCGATTCGCCAAACGAACCACCACGTCGATATCGTTATCTCCAAGACATCTATGAAGTTGAGTCAGTCCACCACCACGACTCCGAGGACCTCCTCCTCCCCATGGATGACGAACCCTCTAATTTTTCAGAAGCGGAGCAACACGAGTGCTGGAATTGAGCGATACAGAATAAACTCGCATCCATTGAGGAGAACAACACCTGGCGACTTATGGACCTACCCGCTGGTCACCGCCCCATTGGACTCAAATGGGTCTACAAGGCAAAGAAGGATGAGCACGACGTTGTCATCAAGCACAAGGTCTGGCTTATCATAAAGGGGTATGTGTAGAGGAATAGGATCGACTACGATAAGGTTTTTGTGCCAGTAGCCAGACTTGAGTCCGTCAGGTTGCTACTGGCGCTTGCCAGTTATGCAGGTTGGGATATCCATCACATAGATATAAAAATGACATTCTTGAATGGGGAGCTTGACGAAGAGGTCTATGTCACGCAGCCACCCAGTTTTGCAGCCGTCGGCGAGGAGCAGAAAGTTTTTCGCCTACACAAGGTACTCTAGGGGCTGAAGCAAGCGTCGAGGGCCTAGAACATGAAGCTGGACAAGTACATATCCACACTCAGATTCAGCCGAAATCCCTCGGAGCATGCCATCTACGTGCACGGCCATGGTGAGGCAAGGTTGCTCTTGGGTGTCTACATCGATGACCTCATCATCACGGGAAACAAGACGGGCGAGATCAACAAGTTCAAGCGCGAGATGAGCAGCTCATTTAAGATGAGCGATCTCGGCTTGCTTTCTGCCTACCTTGGTATCAATGTACAGTAAAATGCAGACTGTATCACAGTGAACCAGTCTGCATACGCAGCCAAGATTCTAGAGAAGAGTGGCATGGGCGACTGCAACCATTGCCATGTGCCTATGGAGCCACGTCTGAAGCTCAGCAAGGATAGTGCTGCACCACCGGCAGATACCACAGAGTACCGGAGCATAGTGGGAAGCTTGCGTTACCTCGTGCACACCCGGCCGGACTTGTCATTCGCAGTTGGGTATATGAGCCACTTCATGGAGAAGCCGATGACTGAGCACCTAGCGGCGGTCAAACACATACTCCGGTACGTTACTGGTACGCGGGATTACGGCTGCCGCTACGAACGAGGAGTAGAAGAGCCCCGGCTGGTCGACTACTGCGACAGCGATATGGCCGGGGATATTTACGACTGCAAGAGCACAACAGGCGTACTATTCTTCCTTGCCAACAGCGCCATCAGTTGGCAATCACAAAAGCAGAAGGTGGTGGCACTGTCATCTTGCGAAGTCGAGTATGTCACAGCGTCCACTGTCGCCTGCCAAGGCATCTGGCTCGCACAGCTGCTGGCGGACATGAAACGCGACTATATCAAATGTGTAAAGCTATACAACGATAACAAATTAGCAATCTCCCTCAGCAAAAATCTGGTGTTTCGCGATCGCAGCAAACACATCCAGGCGAGGTACCACTTTATTTGTGCCTGCATCAAGGACGGGATAGCTGAGGTAGAGTATGTCCGAACAGAGGAGCAGCTCACCGACATACTGACCAAGGCCCTAGGCCGGGTCAGATTCCAGGAGCTTCACTCCAAGATCGGGATGATCGATATCAAGTAATCGCAAAAATTTATGAGGGATAAAGACTATATGCAACAGGATTATGAGATGAATTGTTAGACTTATTCCTGTGCATATCAAGTCCATGGAATATGTGTGGTGATGCATGGTACAAGGAGAAAATAGCTCTTGGATTTTAGATGAGGAGTTATGCATGTAAGCCTATAAAAGGCACACTACTCATTTTAATAATATTACAGAATATTCTATCTTCTTGTCCTCTTTGTGTTCTATTTCCTCCACACACACACTTGTGTTCTCCATTCTAGGTGTTCAATATATTATCCCGAACCTACATAGAGTGTCATGTCTGTGTCATCGAAAATATGAATAAGATGATTGTGCACAACCAACAGGTTAGACTAGACTTAAGGCTACGGCAACTCCCTCAGCTTATTTCAACCTTCTAAGTCTAGGACAACCTTCTAAGTCTAGCATGACTTGCAAGAGGTCAGATCTGATGCGGGCTATAAAAAAATGTCTCACAAGAGGCTGGTATCAGGACAACCAAAATTAGCTATGGCTATGTCAACTCAACCTCCAAGGTCGGCCTTGCCAACCTACATAAAGTGTCACGTCCGTATCGTTCAAAATCCCTTATAGTATCATGTCCTATCCATGTTGGTGCAACCCACAGTAGATATTAAAATACAAATTAACGAAGAGACCTTAATAGATTACCAAGCAAAATTATATACCTTGAGTATGATTAAATTCGCGGGGGGATGCGTTCGAATATGTCTCCCCCCACATACTTCACCTTATCACTCTTTTCCAGAGCTTCAATCATTTAAGGGAGATAAAAAATAGTGTACTTCACATCTGGAAATGCGTCAGCTATTGCCAGCGCCATAGTTCCTGTCCCTCCCGCCACCTCCACTAGCGTCTTCACCCCTAGGAACTGATCACCGTAGTCCTCGATAAGCAATTTTGTGATCGAACCCGAGTCACTCCCCAGTCCTTCTCTTACCAGTTTGTCGAACCCCGGCATCGTGTTCGTCACCTTCCAGACGAACGTCCCATGCGCCTTCTCGAATGCGGTAGATGGGTCCTCGGTCCAGAACCACGAGCTTAAGGACAGCCACGAGAACAGTAGCGACTCGTTGAGCATGAGCTCGATGAACGGAGTGATGCAAGCACCCTTCTCCTTGATCAGCGGAATGGAGTTGGTGGTGATTGTGTAAGCATCCTCATTGCTAGTAAAGGTCATGATCGTGAAGAAACCATTGTGGACGAGGAGGGTCATGAAGCGTTGGATGTTGGGGATTCTTATGGGTGGGATGGAGAGCTTGGTTGCAAGCTCGCTGAGGGTGATGGGCTTGCCATGGCCGTAGACAGCGTCGGGGATGCCGAGGTTGATTGTGACCTTCAGGGATAGGGAGTTGATGAAGCTGAAGATGTGGAGCCATAGGTGGGATTGTGCTTCGAACATCTCTTTGGAAGTTGCTCCTTCGATGGTGGTGGTGGTTGACGCCATCGTCGTTGTTATTGTGTTTATTCTTGGTACTATTGGTTAAACTTTGTGCTTATCACAGACCAAGTCATATGGAGCAACTTTGAACGTGTGTTATTAGTAGTCCTATTCTCAAGGGGAAACTCTTGGCTTTCCATGCTTGTAGGCATTGTAGTTATGCTTTAGTATGCTTATAAAAGCAAATGCATAAATGTAGAAACTAAACACCAAGCTAATAAACTCCTCTCTCCCTTTGTGTGCTACTTCATCTTTTCTGGCACATTTTTTTTACGTAGTTTGCAGCACAGAGATTGTCAACTGGTATCAGAGCCATGTCGTCTGATACGGACGGGAATCCACTCACACCTTCATCAGTGTCGGCATCGAGTCCAGCAAGCGGCTCGAGCGTGGCAGGCAACCTGGTGATCCCGAAGGTGTTTCAGGAGTCCGGCGGGATGCAGTATCTGTAACTCACGCATGCAAACTATGATGAATGGGCCCTGGTGATGCAATATATGCTAGAGGCAAGAGGTCTCTGTGTGGCGGTACACACCGGGACGACGGACCGGGAGCTGGATAGGAAAGCGATGGAGGCTCTCCTACGTTCTATCCCGCCAGCGATGATCTTATCAGTGGCGATCAAGGCAACGGTACGAGAGGCATGGCAGTCTTTGAAGAAGGTGCATGTCGGCAGCAATCGCGTCAAGAAAGTGAAGGCGCAGTTGCTACACAAACTGTACGAACAGCTTACATTCTGGGACGGTGAGGGCGTGGACTCTTTCGCCACGCGTCTCACTACTCTGTCGAGCGCTCTCGCCGTACTCGGCAACACAATCTCCGAGGACAAGCTCATCCTCAAGATGCTGGCGGTGGTTCCCAAGAAGTACAGCCAGATCGCCCTGGCTATCGAGACCCTTTTGGATCTCGATGAACTCACCATTGAGGATCTAACGGGGATGCTTAAAGCAGCGAAGATCAGGGACGAGATCGATAGTGGCAATACCTCGGGCGGTAAGTGACTGCTTACAAAGGAGGAGTGGGCTGCTCGCAAGAAACAGCAGAGAGGCTGCTCATCCAGCAGGGGCACCAGAAACTGCAGCCAAAAGAAGAAGTGGCGCGTCCCGGAGAGGGACTCGGGAGCGCACGATCCCAAGCCGAGCGGCAAAAGGAGCGGCTCTGGTGCAACTCACGACAAAAAGTGCCGTTATTATGGAAAACTGGGCCACTAGGCTCGGGAATGCCACAAGAAGAAGAAAGACGAGGCCCTTTTGGCGCAGGTGAAGGAGGACAAACTGGCACTTCTGATGGCACTGGTGTGCACAATCGCTGAAATACCCTACACCCACGCCGAGGCGACCGAGCAGGTGATGCTCAACGAGGAGTGTACCATGGTAAAACTTGGGGAGTGGGAGGACACCGACAATGTGACCTGGTACTGCGACACGGAAGCGTCTAACCATATGACGGGTGCGCAGGAAGTCTTCTCCGAACTCGACACCGGCATGCGGGGCAGCATCAAATTTGGTGATGGCTCTATCGTGGACTTCCAAGGCCAGGGCACGGTGGTGTTCACGGGCCAAGGAAGGGAACATCGAGCCCTCACCAACGTCTACTACATTCCCCGATTGTATAGCAACATCGTCAGCATCGGGCAATTGGACGAGACCGACTGCTCCACGCTAATCGAGGATGGAATGCTTCGAATTTGTGACAAACAGTGCTACCTCCTTGCTAAGGTATCACGCACTTTAAATCGTCTATATATCCTTCTATTGTGGATCGCACAGCCGGTATGCCTCGTGCCACAGTGCTCGGATATGGCGTGGCATCTACACTTCGACGCCGTTCGTCGCCTGAGCAGGGAAAAAATGGTGGATGGCCTTCCGCACATTGATCATGTCGATCAGTTGTGTGACAGTTGTCTGGCCGGGAAGCAGCGACGCACTTTATTTCCCTAGCACGCCAACTATCGCGCCACCGACCCTCTCGACATGGTACACGCGGACTTGTGTGGTCCCATCTCACTGACGATACCTGGCGGGAAGCGCTACTTCCTTCTCCTCGTCAACGACTACAGCAGGTTCATATGGATCAACCTGCTGAGATCCAAGGATGAGGCAAGCGAGGCGATCAAACTATGGCGGCGAGTTCACGTCAAACGATTTCAACGACTACTGCGAGCGCCACGGCATCAAGCGCCACCTCACCGCACCTTACTCGCCTCAGCAAAAAGGTATCGTCGAGCGCCGGAACCAGACTGTGGTAGCTATGGCCCGAAGCTTGCTCAAGGCGAATAGCATGCCGGCGGCATTCTGGGGCGAGGCGGTGACCACGGCGGTGTACCTACTAAACATGGTGCCAACAGCCGTAGTGAAGGAAAAGATGCCATATGAGGCGTGGCATGATAAGTGCCCCAATGTAAGTTTCTTACGTACTTTCAGTTGTATTGCTCTTGTGAAGATGGTGCAGCCAAACTTGAAGAAACTTGACGATCGGAGCAAGCAAATGGTGTTTGTTGGCTACGAGGCGGGGTCCAAGGCTTACAGGGCCTACGATCCAGTCGGTCATCGCTTGTATGTCACCCACGACATCTCTTTGACGAGGCGGGGCAGTGGGACTAGACGCACACCGACATCGACGCCAGCCTCGTTGGGATCGGTGAGGCATTCACTGTTGCATTTCCCCACGAGCTCATTCCCGGCACATTTATTTCGGCCAGGAACGGAGGTCCATCGCCAGAGGCTGTGGGCACAGCCACACCCGTATCGATGCAAACGCTGCCTCCACCTGAGCAGGCGGGAGCCGATTACGCATCCCCACCACCGGCCGTGACACCCGTTTGTACAACCGCGACATCAGCCGCGATGATAACAACGGTTTCAACGCCTGAAACGATGGGTACGATTTCGATCCGATTCGTCTCCCGCCGTCAGGAGCGACGCCCGATCCGTCAAATGAACCGCTGCGCCGATACCGCTATCTGCAAGACATCTTTGAAGTTGAATCGGTGCACCACCACGACTCTGAGGATCTCATTCACGCAATGTATGATGAACCCTCTATTTTTTAGAAGCATAGCAACACGAGTGCTGGCACCGAGCGATGCTGGATGAACTCGCATCCATTGAGGAGAACGACACCTGGAGGCTCGTGGACCATGCCCGCTGGTCACCGCCCCATTGGACTCAAATAGATCTACAAGGCA
Source organism: Iris macrosiphon (assembly GCA_036927795.1). Classification (NCBI taxonomy): domain Eukaryota; kingdom Viridiplantae; phylum Streptophyta; class Magnoliopsida; order Asparagales; family Iridaceae; genus Iris; species Iris macrosiphon. The sequence continues at coordinate 12,865,606 of JAYESA010000002.1, forward strand.
AAGAAGGATGAGCACGGCGTCGTCATCAAGCACAAAGCCCGTCTCGTCGCGAAGGGGTACGTACAGAGGCACGGGATCGACTACGAAGAGGTTTTTGGGCCAGTAGCCAGACTTGAGTCCGTCAGAATCGTTATTGGCGTTTACCGGTCATGCAGGTTGGGTTGTCCATTACATGGATGTGAAAACAACATTCTTGAACGGGGAGCTCGACGAAGAGGTTTACGTCACGCAGCCACCCGGTTTTACAGCCGTCGACGAGGAGCAGAAAGATTTTCGCCTACACAAGGCACTCTACGGCCTGAAACAAGCGCCGAGGGCCTGGAACACGAAGCTGGACAAGTGCATGTCCACACTCAGATTCAGTCGGAGCCCTTTGGAGCACGCCATCGATGTGCGTAGCCATGGCAAGGCAAGGCTGCTCGTGGGTCTCTACGTCGACGACCTCATCATCACGGAAAACAATACGGGCGAGATCGACAAGTTCAAGCGTGAGATGAGCAGCTCATTTAAGATGAGTGATCTTGGCTTGCTTTCTTTCTACCTTGGCATCAATGTACAGCAGAACGCAGACGGTATCACAGTGAACCAGTCTACGTACACAGCCAAGATACTGGAAAAGAGTGGCATGGGCGACTGCAACCCTTGCCATGTACCTATGGAGCCACGTTTGAAGCTTAGCAAGGATAGTGCTACACCGTCGGCAGATGCCACGGAGTACCGGAGCATAGTAGGAAGCTTGCGGTACCTCGTGCACACCCGGCCGGACTTGCCATTCGCAGTCGGGTATGTGAGCCGCTTCATGGAGAAGCCAACGACTGAGCACCTAGCGGCGGTCAAACACATACTCCGGTACATTGCTGCTACGCGGGGTTACGGCTGCCGCTACGAACGAGGAACAGAGGAGTCCCGGCTGGTCAGCTACTGCGACAGCGACATGGTCGGGGATGTTGACAACCGCAAGAGCACAACAGGCGTACTATTCTTCCTCAGCAACAGCGCTATCAGTTGGCAATCACAGAAGTAGAAGGTAATGGCACTGTCATCCTGCGAAGTCGAGTATGTCGCAGCAACCACTGCCGCCTGCCAAGGCATCTGTCTCATACGGCTGCTGGCAGACATAAAGGACGACGATATCAAATGTGTAAAACTGTGCATCAACAATAAATCAGCAATCTCTCTCAGTAAAAATCCAGTGTTTCATGATCGCAGTAAACACATCCAGACGAGGTACCACTTCATTCGTGACTGCATCAAGGACGGGACAGCTGTGGTAGAGTATGTCCGAACAGATGAGCAGCTCACCGACATACTGACCAAGGCCCTAGGCCGGGTCAGGTTCCAAGAGCTTCGCCCCAAGATCGGGATGATCGTCATCAAGTAATTGCAAAAGTTTAGGGAGCAATTATTGGTTAAACTTTGTGCTCATCACAGACCAAGTCATGTGGAGCAACTTTGAACGTGTGTTGTTAGTAGTCCTATTCTCAAGGGGAAATTCTTGGCTTTTCATGCTTGTAGGCATTGTAGTTATACTTTAGTATGCTTATAAAAGCAAATGCATAAATGTAGAAACTAAACACCAAGCTAATAAACTCCTCTCTCCCTTTGTGTGCTACTTTATCTTCCCGGCACGTTTCTTTTACGTAGTTTGCAGCACAGAGATTGTCAGGTGCGAGTTGGAGATGGTCTTAGACTCCCAATAAATAGATGTTGGTGATGAAGACAGGAGGTACTGGTGAAAAAACTATACCTATAGCATGATCCTTGCTTATAAGTTTTAATTCACGATGATATGATGCCATGTTGAGTGAAGCAGCGCTCGAAAGTTTGACACGACTCCATAAATGTTCACCTTCGCTCAACTCAGTTCCATTGTCAAGTCGGTCAAGCTTGAATACAGGAAACATGGTTTGAGGGTCTTTTAACTTCTGAAACATATAAAATTGATGTCCTGGTTCATTTGAATTTTTGGGAAGTGGTTGCCGGTTGGCTCGAAGGTGTCTCTAACCATTGTTTCGGTGCTTTTCTAGTGGAGGGATGTCAATGAAGGGTACTTTGGATAGGTAACATGGTAGCTAATCAAAGGATCCACTCCCCATTTATAACTACCCCTCTCTCTCTCTCTAACATTGTAGCCAAGCCTATGTAGTAAAATAGCCCAGTAAAGAGAAAACAGGACACAAGTTTTGTGGAGGATGAATAAACTTGATGATCTTTATTGAATGAAATGGTAGCTATATATAGTTGAACATTTGATGTAAAGAGATAGACTAAAATAAAAGATATATCAAAGTTGTTTCAACAAACAAAACAACTTATCAATCTAAACAAACTAACAATCTAAATAAACTAACAAGATTATCACCAACAATCACTCCCTTAATCTTGTTGCATCAATGCTTCACTTTCTTCTGATCATTAGGAAAGGATTCTCTTCGTCATCCTCATCAGTTCTCCTTTTCAACGGCTTCTTCTTCAACTGGTACTCACGGCCATCCCGGACACGGATTTTCTTAGAAGGCGGAGGTTTGGACAAAGGCGGTGGCTGTCTTAGTGCTGGTCTAACTTTATACATCCTTTCACTCGGTCTCCTCTTCTGTTCAGAGTAAGCATTCTTCTGACTCGAAGAATGAGGCACTGCAGATAGAACCTTCTTTTTTAAAGTGGGGTCATTCATGACCTTTGTAGGTCTATTTGCACCTGTAGTAGTACAAGAAACCTTTGAGGGTAAAGGTTTATGCCCTACAGGCCGGCTGGAGCCATTACCACCAACAACTTTTCTATTCTCAGCTGAAACTGGCATGGATCTGCTCATAACAGCTTCCTTGACTGGATCCAGTCTAGTCTTTGATTGAAGATTTTTCGCAAAAGAAGTCTTCATCTGGTTGCCATTGGGAACGGGCCTCACAGGCATATGTTTGCCCATGGGTGGTTTGAGCTACAATAAATCTTGAGCTGGATGATCATTAGAATTTGGAGCTGGCTTTCGGACTGCAGGCTGCTCCGCACCTAGCATACATAACCCAACTTCTTCCATCGGTGTTATGGCGTCGTACACCTCTTGGATAGATCGATAGCGTGGTTGACGTGATTGACCGCCTATCATCGAAGAAGTAGCAGCAGCGGCATCGTCCGCTACACTTGATGCTGTCGCAGAAGAAGTGACAACAGCGGCTCCCTCCGAAGCCGCCCCATCGCATGGAACAGCAGCAGCCGCAGCAACAGCATGTTGCTCGTCATTGTCACCGTCTTTCTCATCTCCTGTGCTGCCATGCTTCTCAAGTAGCACGATGAATGTGTTCTCCGAGGAAGGACAGCCCCCTGATGCCGAGTCCGAAGAATGGTCCGCACCGTAGACAGAAACCTTCGATTGGTGCATCCTTAAAATTCTATTTTGAAGCTCAGGTGGTATGCCCTCCAGCAGATGTGCTATGGCAGATCCATGCTTCTTCTTTAGTTCCTCAATTTCCTTCTGCTGCTCCGCAAACAAATCTTCCAATCTATGCACTACAGACTCAAAATCCTCAGGTTCACTTCTAAGCGAAGTTTTGGCTAGATGCTTGTCATTCCTCTCATGGTGATCCGCACTAGGTTCATCTTGATTACTCACTAACTGAGAACTACCACAAATTATTGGGTGATTTGAGGATGAGCTAACTGATTCAAGAGATGCTGAGGAGGCCATAGTTTCCAAATTATCTTTACCATACTCTGTAAAATATTGACAGCCTTTATGCTGAGATAAAAAGTCACCACATGAGCAATTGTTCACCTTCTGGCCATTGGATGAATTCTCAGCCTTTTCCTCAACCTCAACTGTTAAGTTTGGTATTTCATCACTGGCATGTGAATTAACATCTGATGAAAAGTTTGATTGTCCATGAGCTGAAGGAGAGTTTCCACTAGACCCTTTGGGAGAATCAGACCAGTGATTCCGCCCAGAAGGAAGCCTCTCCAAGACAAGAGCGCCAGGAGAGCATTCGGGATCATTTGGCAAGGCACAAACTTCATCTTCAGCTTCAGAGAGGCCATTCGAAGCTGCAGCCTCATTGTCAAAATACCATAGGTGGTTCTCGTCCTTCTCGTCGCCTTTTGATCTTTGTTGCACCTTCTCTTCATGGATCTGCACTTTTTTCTCATGAAGCATGGCCATGAGCGGTGTTGGTTCATCGTCATCGATTTGTGTCAGATTGGCATGCTCATCGCGCTTCGGCTTGTGGAAGTCCTTCGCCCAGTGGCCGTAGATGCCACAATTGTGGCACTCACCCTTCTTGTCGTGCGTGCCACCGGACGCATTGCCGTTGTCGTAGTTCATGTTGCCGCGGCCACGACCTCTTGGCTTGCCGCGCCCACGACCATAACTTTTGCCACCGTCGGAGTAGGCGTCACCTTCCTTCCTCTACTTCGTGCGAGCAATCCACTCCTCTTCGGAGAGGAGAAGGCGGCTACTTGTGTCGTCGGAGTTGCTGCCAAGATCGTACCGCTCCTCGACGGTTAGAAGATGACCGGTAAGCTCTTCAATTGACAGCGTCTTGAGATCCACTAAAGTCTCAATAGCGATGGTAACTTGTGTGTACTTGGATGGAACGACTCGAAGGAATTTTTTAACTACCTTCTCGTCGTCCATTTTGTCGCCGAGTAGTTGCAGGTCGCTGACGAGTCCCGTGAGCCGCATCGCGAAGTCCTCGACGGACTCGCCGTCCTTGAACTTCATTGATTCGAAGTCAGCGCACAATTTCTGCGCCTTGGCCTCGCGCACGTGCTCGACCCCCATCCGCATCATCTTCACATCGTCCCATGCTTCCTTGGCAGTGTCTTTTACTGCCAGTGTCCATAGCATCTCTGGCGATACGGCACGGAGTATGACGGACAGGGCCATCCTGTCGTTGCGGTAGTCGGCTTTCCTGGGTTCGATCGCCTCCCACAGGCCTTGCGCCTGCATGTTGACTCTCATTAAGAGAGCCCAATCCGCATAGTTGGTCCGTGTCAGCATGGGGTACTTGAAGGTGAATGACGTCGACATCGTGGGGCTTTGCTCGTCATTGGTTGCCAAAGCTTCTCTGTTCCTCAACCCGAGCTCTGATACCAAATGTAGTAAAATAGTCCAGTAAAGAGGAAACATGACACAAGTTTTGTGGAGGATGAATAAACTTGGTGATCTTTATTGAATAAAATGGTAGCTATATATAGTTGAACATTTGATGTAAAGAGATAGACTAAAATAAAAGATATATCAAAGTTGTTTCAACAAACAAAATAACTTATCAATCTAAACAAACTAACAATCTAAACAAACTAACAAGATTATCACCAACAGCCTGCTCCCCATTTATAACTAGCTCTCTCATGGAGGGTAAAGGTAACATGGTAGCCAATCAAAGGTTGTACTTCCCATTTATAACTAAACCACTACCACCACCACACACACCTCTCTAACATGGTAGCCAATCAAAGGCTCCACTCCCATTTATAACCCCCTTCTCTTTCTCTCTTTCTCTCTCTCTCTCTCTCTCTCTCTCTCTCTCTCTCTCTCTCTCTCTCTCTCTCTCTCTCTTTTCATTCCTTACCTTTACTTTCACCACCAAAGACATTTCTATTGGCTGAAAAATGCCAAAGAAACGACAACGATCCACCTGAAGATCAACATATCGCATATGTTTGGTGACTATATCATCTCAACAAATTATAACCTATATAACCCAATTGTACAAGATTGATTACAATATATTGAGCCATTTTTTTCCAAAGTTTACCCTCATAAATCTCATAAAAGAAGCAAAATATTACAATTAAAATCACTCACCCAACCTTGCGATGACCCTTCTGAACGAAGAAGACAACTCCTCGAATAGGCCTATCTAAAAAGATAAGCCTAGTAGCAAATCACAGACTTTTTCATCGAATTTTGTGGACTTTTCTCCCCTAAATTGCTCTTATGAGAAACTCATGAGCAAACCGCCTTAGCCACTTTATATTGGTTAAAAAAAACCTAATTTCGGATTTAAAGATTTTCAAATTAGCCAACAAAAATTTTGGCCATCCAGATTATATCACGCAGTCAAAACACATGATGATTTGGTCCTACAACCGAACAAAATTCCATAAGTAATATACCGCCAATATATTGCAGTCTATCTCAAGACCTTAAAAAAAAATTCGAATGGAACCCCCAAAAATTGGCATGTCACGGTTATTGTCGCTCGAGAGGGAGCGTGGGTAAGATACTTCTTTTCAGTAAAAACTTTATTATTGAACTTGTTTACAATTGGATTACACATGAAGGTAAATACAATAATATAAAATAAATCAAGATTCTGGGAAGATGGGACGATGGAGATCGGATCAGAATGATCCTTTTATTCCTTTGAATATAGGACACAACTATGGGGATAAGAAATGTTGGGCTAGCATAAGCTTAGTGTCGAGGCTAATGTCTGTTGTCATGTTGGTCGTCCTTGATAATTGCGAAGTGCTAGATATTTATAGAAAAATGCCATAATTGTGATTGCACTTGACTTCCCTATAACGTCAAGTTGTGGGCAAAAAAAAGTTGTTGCTTTCCTAGACACTCGTAGCGCCACGATGTCTCATCCTTTTGGTGCCTCTATTTCTCCCGTTATTGCATCCCCTATCCTATCTTATTCCATATTGACGAGGATCTTGAGTTTACTATCGCCGGAGGCGTTCAGTTCACTAACATCTGATATAATGAATAAAATTCCTCTGGACTTCTTCGATCGTCTGCGTCATCAGGGACCGCCGCCAGATCAGTGATTTTTATTTATATTATTTGTAATGTATATATACACTATAACAAAAAAAAAAAATTAACGACACTCGAAAAGTGTCGTTAATAACTTTCCATGGCACTTTTAAGTGCTGTCTAGAGAGGGTGTCATAAAAACTTTTTTCAATGACACTTCAGAACTGCCATGTAATAAATTTATGATGACACTTTATGAATGTCGTGTACTAAGGCACCATGTTCGACTTAACGAGCCTGTCAGTGCTGGCCAATCAACACCTAGCAAAATGCCCACAGCACCAGGTTCTCCTTACAGTTTCAAGGCCATATACCCCATATTCCAATTTCAATTGGAAAGGTGCAACTAAATTTTTTTTAGCATACTTATCCTAATTATCGTCAAAAGTGCACTTAATTCTATGAAGATGTGTAAACAAATTAAGAAAAAACTTGAGAAACAAGAAACAAACCCCAACACCCAAGTACAAGGAGAGAAGTAACACTAGAAAACAATGAGGTATATGACAACACAAATAAGGGTAGCAAAAATTAAAATTAATTGCAACATGAAAAAAAATGAAAACATCATACTTTTGAGATAAATAAAAGTTGTTCACATGGTAATAAAATATCGTGAGTTGATCAAACTTCACATCTAAAATCATTTGTATGAACATAGAGTCAATGGAATCCAAAATATTGATCTCATTCCTTACCACAGCTTTGTTACGATGTTGAAGTTTGCACAAAAATTAAGAGTCGTGGAAAGTAGCGAGCGTTGAAAAATAACAAGCCCTTTTTCTATATAAGGAATAAAGAAAATAGTATTAGCAACACAGACAAGGCCAATTAGCCAATTGCAACATAGACATTGCCAATTACATAGACATGGCTTCGCCATTAAAATAGAAACCCTAAAAACATACTTTTGGTTAAAATTTCTATTCATATTCAATATGAAACCCTAAAAAACATTTTCAATACTGCAAACCCTAAAAGATAATTTTTTTTACTTAAATTAGAAAAAAGTAAATTTATTTGTTTAGGAGCATCGAATCAAATAGAAGCTAAATCATACAAACTAAAGTGTGAGTAAGAATCTCTAAAAGGAAAAAAATGATTCAATGAACAATATTAATCTAGGTAACCACATATACATAATTGGTGCCATGAGATCCACATTTGAAATGTATTTGGGAAACACAACATCGACACACCAAACACCAAACATACACCAGGAGTTTACAAAAGTTGGCATTATTTTTGTATGTTCGAGTCTACACTGTCCTGTCGCACTTGTGTCAGCCTATATTTTTAAACGGGAAAGAGGTCAAAACTTGGGGGAGTCATTGAGGAAGAGGTCGATGGAACCTAAAGATTGAATATTAAGAAAGACAAACCCTAGATGTTAATTTCTTACTCTAAACCCTAATTAGCAAAGAAAATACTAGATCATGAACGATCCTATTATGATACTTACAAAATCCCTAATTATTAACCCTAGATAAAAAAATCAAGAAAAACTCATAAAAAGAGGGGTGGAGATAAAGGAATGAGAGATAACCTAGGCGACAACGGTAACGTTGGTGACGACGGCCCCGCCCTGGCGATCGAAAGCTCCTTTTCTTCCTAACCTGAGAGCGAGAGAGAGAGAGAGAGAGAGAGAGAGAGAGAGAGAGAGAGAGAATGGGAGAAATAGAAAGGAATAAGAGTGAGAAAGACATGGTATGAAATTAAGGGAGAGAAAGAGAAAGGAAGAAGAGAGGAGGAGAAAAAAATGCAAGAAGGGAGAGGGAAGCTCCAGTTATCGGCGCCATTTATTTTTGGCAGGCGCGTGTATGTGAGCGCCATTTTTTTTGGTAGAAGCGGTAAATGAAAAACATGGTGGAAAATAAAATTTCAGATGACACTTTTCAAGTGTTGTATTTAGAACGTGAAAAAATGGTGGGAAATGAAATTTTATACAACACTTCAAGTGTTGAGTTAGAATCTAATATTATACAAAAAATTTAAGTGCACTTCAAAGTGTTGTCGAATTTATGTTTACGATTTTTTTTAAAAAGGTGTCATAGATTATGATAAATACTTAATTACAATGACACGTTTTAGTAGAGTGTCATCCCTACAAAAATAGTACGATACTTATCTAGAAAATATCGTAATAGAATGTCGTTATTGACCTATTTTGTTGTAGTGATATGTACTTATAGCACTTATGGATGTTGTGTATGTATTCTCAGTATTTTGGATATGTGGATTTGATATTTATTTTATTTTGTTATTTACATATCATTCCTGGATTATTTGTCTTCTATGTAGTTCCAACGTACGCTTGAGCAGTTGAAGGTTCGATTGTAAGGGAATTCCATGATGGATTGCACTGGATGGTTGATATACTTTGATTGATATATATATATATATATATATATATATATATATATATATATATATATATATATATATATATTGTAATTATTGTATTTTAAATTATATTTTTCAGTTCGGTACAGCTTAGCGTCGGATTAGCGACGACTAACGATGGTTGTGCGATACATTGGCGATATACAAAGCCGTCGATATATAATAATCCTCAGGTAAGCGACGGATTAGGAATGATCAGCGATGATTTTGAGACTGATTGGCAATATTTTGTCAAGACGCTAATCCGTCACCTTTAGAGTATCAAACAATGGTTTCAGTATCCAAAATCAACATCTGTCGTTAGTTTGTCACCAAGTAGAAGACCTGTATGACACAAATCTGTTGCTAATAATTCATTTCCCCCCTAAGCAAATAGTCGATCATCCTTCACCGAAATGCCGACATTGTTATCCGTCACTGAGGTGTCAAAATGACGTCACCAATAATAACATCGCTATGTTATCAAAAAGTCGTTGAATGTTCGACTTTTCGATGATGGAAAATCCTAGCGACGAAATGTTTACCGACATCCTAAATTCATCCTATATTAGTCGCCATGTCGTCGCTATTTCTAATTAGTGTCATTTCGTCGATGGATAGGGACGTCGTTAAATGTCTGTATTTTGTAGTGTTCTGTCTGGATTTTAAGCTGTTAGTCTTTGCAATTCCGTTAACAATTTTTTTAAAGATTGTAGGTAATATATTTTGGACCGATATGACATAGACAACTCTATACTATTGATATCTTTCTAATTTATCAAGTTTACATGTTCTAAATATTAAAATGATAATTCCTATAATTATATATATGCTAAATTTATAAATTAGCCTATTATTCTTTAAATCCAATTTCATTTTTGGATCCGTTCCAATTATTTTGATACTTTGTGCATCCATCTAATAGATATCTTAGGATTTATTTTGTGACTCATTGTATGTGATAAGTTAGCTTAGATTTTACTAAGTTTTAATTTAGTTATAGCCTAATATTAAAATATGATACGACTAAGTGATACCCAAAAATCCAAAACTGAAATACCTAAGTCCTTGGCTTATAAAACTTAAAAGTGAACTAATTATAAAAAAAAAATTACTATCGATTTAGTTTTCGAACAATCGTATATACATGTCCCCTTAGATAGTTCCTTGGTATTTTAAGTAAGTTACATTATTATAGTTTAGGATAACTATGACCTAACAAGTTTATAATTTCCTCCGCGGATAAACCACTACAACTTACTGGTATAGCCGTCGGGATCCATTGAGCCGACTTATCCGACCCGGGCGGTGGAGAGTGGGATCCCAAGGCATTAGTCGAGCATTGGAAAATGAAACAAAGGGCTTGCCAATTTAGTTAACTTAGACCATAGACAACTAGCAATGATACTCGTCCACCATTGGTGAGTTTAAATTTGTTGTTGACTTCAACAAATCAGGCCTTGATCTCCTCTTTCTGCATGGTTTTGCTTCATATGTCTTAAAGGGGAAGTAGTTAAGACCCAGTTGTGCATGTATAAAGTTGTTATGAGAAGGTTTCTCAAGTTAGATCGACTCACAAGATTTGGAATGCGTCTACCTTCGGAGCTGTGTATTCTCTATCAACGAGAATAGGAGATGGTGGCATATTTCTTCTTTTGCTATCAGTTATCGAGGTATATTTGGGGACAACAACATCTAGATTGCAATTGAGACAGCACGGTACGATTGGGCTAGTGGCTTTTATGGAGGAGTGGTATCACAATAGGGGGAGATGTCCATTGTGGTTCCATATTACTAGGCTTAGTCTACATTCTATGTGTCATGCCCCAGTCCCAAAATACGTAGGACTAGGTCACGTAACCATGCCAGCTGGCCCGTATATATGGGAACTCCAATATATGGAAACCATATATACGTGCGTACGCTGTATAATGAACAGTAATTCATAAGTGGTAAAACTAATCACAAGTCACAGGGTAATATCTAAATCTCATCCACAGAAATCACATAAACATATTAATAACCAATAACCATGTAACTAGATCTCAATACAGATATATAAGAATGACAGTCAGATGGAAACAAATCTACTGACGAAATAGGATATAAAAAGGAACCAGATACACACCATATAAGAACAACGTCTGACAATCACGAGGCTCGAAGAGAAGACCTCCTCGGGATATACGTAACATGCCTGGATCTGCTCTCCTTCGAATGCTCAAGAACATATACACCTGGCAGGGGACCAGGTCCTCAGAGGGACATAGCAAGATACATAAAAATAACATGCCATAATATAAATACTGAATAAATAAAGGGGTGTGCTAACCATCTGAGTGAATGCAATTTAAAGACCTTGTAGTACGCATGGGAATGTGTGGGCTAGACATATGCTGACGTAATTCACCAATCGTCATGACTGGCTAGTATATGTATCATATGCCCCCGATCACACGGGTAACTCTGCAATCGTCCATCCCTGCAGAGCATGGAACGAAGGATAATACCCCATCCTCCTCGGAGCACTGTAATGGGAATAAGAAAACCAATACCCCATCTCCGAGCAGCATGGTAACTCTCTATATATACCGTAATCCCCATCACCGAAGAGCATGGTAACTTGAGTATATATCAGGGGGGGTGTCCCATACGCCTACTAGATGTCTTTCCCGTCCAATATAGATGTACAAGTCATGAAAACGACATGGACACCTCCTACTATGATGCAAGTCTCTATGAAATAAATAACTGAGCTACATACCGCTACACGTGTTGCTCACACTGATGGCCAGTCGCGCATGAGGCACGCGTTCCTACATGTACTCACTCTGTGACGTGTAATGATACGTGTCAAGGCCTGGGAAGTTATATCAATAACTTCACAACTTTAGGTGGGTCTACTAGACACTAGGTCAGATACAAGTGCTAACGTCAACGCCATCGTTGACTGCACCCGAGTCTGCTCGGACGCGCACATTTATATAAAAATAAATAAACATGTAACTAGCAAGAACTGAATATAAACAGTACAACAAGACAAGGTATACTTGCCTGGCAAGAGCTGCAAAATATAATATTCAGATGTCAAATACCAGGTGTCAGAAACTATGGCCTCAGGAGGAAAGTCTCCGGATGCTAAAATAAACATCACTAAGAGTCTCAGAAAATATCAAATAGCTAGAAACGCCTGTCCTTAAGTCCAATTTGGACACAGGGGCAAAAATGACAGTTTCCGGTCAAAGCGGGGTCCACATGTGGGCCGCTTTGCACCGAAAAATGTGTCAGGGTCAAAGGTCTCCAAATTCGCCAAACTTAGTGTCAATAAGTCCAGAACGTTGATACGAACCCAACGGAACTTGCAGAATTGGATTCCGATGAGCCGGTCACAAAATTGCCCGTCAGGTGGAGCCTGTGGGGCCCATGATACGGGATTTTGCCAAAGTTCTCAGAATCGAACCAAACTTGGATCACAGGACCAGCGTATTGCTACGAGTCCGATGGCGCAAGTTTCGTCTCGATCTGACGTGTGTACACAAAGTTGCAGCATGTTCCAGAACTGACGGATACGGGGCGGTGTCGGCGGATACGCGTTGATTCCGGTGTGCACGCACATCCAAATCAACTTCTCCGAACTCCTATACGTCCGTATCAACGTCGCGCACGTTTTGGTAAAGACCGCGTGCGACCAAGTCGTCCCGTTTGGCGGGACGTACTCAGTTCCGGGGTGAATCGGGTCATTGTTTTTCCTGTTTTTGGATCGCGTGCCGCGATCGCCACAGGACGCGATGCACCGAGCGGATTGCACGGGCATCGAGAGGGTCACATAGCCTACGTGTCATAACTGAGAGAATTAAAAATGGAAATACGAGGTGAGAGGAATCGTTACCTGAACAGGGCTCCAGAAACTTGCATTTCTCGTGTCCGACACGTGTCCGACACGAGTCCGAGGGCTGTGTCCGTGTCCTGTGCTCTGTCCGCGTCCACGGCGACCCTAGGGTTGCTGGAGACCGGCTGGGGCGGCTCGCTGGAGGAGGACGGCTAGGAGCTGGCCGGTTGAGGAGTGGCCGACGCCGCTGAGGGGTAGAGGATCGCCTAGTCGGCCGATCGGTCAGCCGGACGGGGAGGAGTGCACAGTGCACAGCGGCAGTAGCCATAGCTCGGGAAGCTCTGACACGGCGCTGACGCAGCGCCCGGGGAAGCGATGCACGTCGCCGGGGCCTGTCGGTGGGACCAAGGCCGGCGGCGCGGGCTGCAATCACCGAAGATCGGGTGTAGGCAGGGAAGGATGGGGAGAAGAAGGGCTAGTGGAGATGATGGTGGAGAGGAGCAGGATGAGGTCCGGCGGGGGTCGGGGAAGAGGGAGCTCGGGGGGAAAAGTCGTCCAGTCGGCCGGTCGTCGGGGGTCGACCCAGGCGGGGAGGTCAGGAACGAGGGAGGAAGAGAGAGGAGTCTCGGGGAGTCGAGGCCGTCGGTGGAGGCGGTTGACGGTGATGATGGTGGTGGTGGTGGCTTGCTCAGCCGAGGAGGAGGAGAATAGGAGAAGAGGGGGATGGCGGTGGCGGCGGAGTCGACAGGTGGAGGAAGGAGTGGAGGTCGAAGAGATGGGAGCTGGGACCGCCGCCGAGGCCGGCGGGGTCGGGCCGGCGAGGTCGGGGAAGGGGGAGTGGAGAAGAGAGCTCGGGGGAGAAGAAGAGGAGGGGAGAGAGGGTCAGCCGGGGGGGGAGACTCGCCGCGGCGGGGGTCGGCTCCGGCGAGGGGCTCGCCGCCGGCGGGGGGGGAAAGAGGAAAGGGGGCAGCGGCTGGGTCTGGGTAGAGTTAGGGTTTTGATTTTTATTTTCTTTTTCTTTTATTTCTTTTATAGAAAAATATATTAATAAAATATGTAAAAATATCTAAAGATATTTACAAGATATTTTGTAGATATTTTCGAGATATTTTCGGGATATTTTCGGGTGGGTCCCATCTCCAAATGGATGGTGCAGGTTCACCGGCCAATGAGGGGGTGACACCTCGTACTGTAATTTACAGATAAGTCGCTATAATTTCATAAATTGCACAAAGGTCCTATTTTGTTGTGCAATTACGAAATTGTCTGAGAAAACTCCCGATTCCTGAAAATGCTAAAATTCACAGAATTGAAGGAAAAAGCTGTGTAAGGGTCCCGAGGGGGTGGGGGTGAGTCTTGGCAGGGACTGGGCCTGGTTTTCTGGGTGATACGGGTCATCGTATTTATTAATAAATAAATACTGCGCACGGTGTTCTCTAATTATTTAGAGGCAGGTAGGACCATAATTTTTCTACGGTGTCAATATACTAAATGTAGTATACTCAGTGTAGAAAATTAACGTATTTTTGTCTGGGCAAAACAGGTGGATGTTAGGCCTCAAATCTTTATTGGAACAGGGATGAGTACAGGTCTGGGAATTAAAATAGGAATTAAATACAGACATTTGTAACGCTATTCGTGCGTCTCATACGAGGCTCAAAACTAAGTATCTGAGAGTTGCACAAAGTGCAGGATGGTAGACTGGCATGTCTAGGAGAGGTATGTGAACTTCGTTCGGGGATAACAGTCAAGGTAAAGCTCCAAATAATTAGGTGACGGACAGGTGCACAAGTCAATAGGATATGTAAGCAAAATAAAATAAATTATTGCAACAAATCCTAAATTGTGAAAAATATTCCTAAAATACTGGAATCTGGTCGAGGGAGTTTACAATCTACCCAACTTATAAAAATTTCGTCCTCGAAATTAAAACTAAGCCGGGGTAGAAGTCAAAGTCGGCATAAGATATAATTTAACAAAGTAATTTATATCTTGGGTTACGAATCGGTTCGAAAAATGTTTACGCATGTCTTACACACGCTTCCAAGTTGTTTTTCCTGGTGCGTCATGCTTCCATGCACGCGGATCAAGGGAATAGACTGGTTCCTCAATACTTCTTCTCGATGATCAAGGATTTCTACGGGTTGCTCTTGATACGACAAGCTCGGCCTAATGGCGATCTCCGAATGGTTGAGAACCTGACTGCTGTCTGTCACATACGCCTGAGTTGCGACACATGGAATACAGCAAGTACTTCCTCAAGAAGGCAATGATCGTCCTCTTTGAATTCCAAGGGACGATGATACGGTTTACCCACTGCTGTTGTCTGTCTTGCACTGTTCGCCAGTGTCCTTGTATTACTCAATCATCTCTACGGTGTTGACCACCAGCTCTGGTCACGCGAATCCTTGTCTGGTAAAATGCTGACTGGTATGCCGGGCAATCTTAGGATTTGTCTCATATTACGACGGTTGCAAGTTCCAAATTCTTCTCATGCACTTATAATTGTCTGGATGCATCTGTCATTACCTTGTTATCAGGTATTAATACGCATCCCAAACTATTTCCTGATGCGTCTGTAGATCACAACCGGCTGATCCGGATGAAATAGTCAATACGGGTGTTGTGGTCAGTCGCTTCTTCAATTCCTCGAAAGCGGCTTGACACTCGTTGGTCCATAGGAATTCTTAATCCTAAAAAGTTAACCTAGTCATAGGTGCTACTATCCATTCATGAGTCAATCAATTTTTTATCCAGGTAAAATCCATTTAGACTCCTGACAGCAAAATGATACATTCTTCATCGTAATACTTGAGTTCTGAACTTGACCCAAGTTACGAGGCAAAATTTTAAAAATTTTGCTGCCTTAGTGATGCAGGTATCAGGAACGTAATAAAACGTAGGCAGGTAGGTAGCGAAGGTCATTCTAAGGGTAGCACAGTATATATACTGAAATCTAATCCAATAATAGGGTTTGGTAATTATCCAAGAAACAAACAGAAATGGTTACAGAAACAATACACTTCGTATTTATACTAAGTACGAGGTTTCGTCTTTCAGAAATAAAGGAAGACGGAAAACAGTAATCAAGAGTTCAAGGGGAAGGCAATAGATTAGAAGTGTGAGGGTCAAGGCGTTTTAAAAAATTCAAAGAAGAATTGTCAAGGCAGTTGTGGATTGAAATCCTATTCTGGTAATCCCTATTTGCATATTCGTATCAGCACAGTTACGTAACTGATATGGTATGCTCAGACATATCTAGAGGGCAAGTACATCTGTCTACTAATCACTATATATCTCAATCCACGTAAAGTAGTTATGCGAAGGGCAAACCAAGTGCACTATGGTTGATCAGACCGTAATACACTGATTCTGAAATGTATTAGTGTAGTACTCCAATAATACATATCTCAAGAACAAGCTTGATAAAGAATAAGCTTGCAAAACTAGGCTATAATAGCGGCATAAGTCAAAGTAGTACGGTAAATATAAGTACGCTAGATTATGATGTGAGAAATCTCAAAACAATTCAAAATCACAAACAGACAAGACCCTACAATCTCTACAGTTATTATTCTAACTCCTACTCTAAGATGCTAGTTGACCTAAAAGAGGTATGGCCTTCTAAGTTCTATAATCTTAATATACACTATAGGTTGTCCGAAAAAAATAAAGATTAAGGTAGTCTGCGTAAAGTAGGGATATCAGAGCCGTCCGCGTAAAAGTCTGTGCGTAACAGTCTGCGTAAAAGTCTGGGTAAAAGTCTGAGCGTAAAAGTTTTGCGCTAAAAATCTGCGCCTAAGCTTAGCGGGCCGTAAAGTCTGTATAAAAGTCTGCCTGCGTAAAGTTCGCCTATAAGGTTTGCGTAAAATCTCCTGCGTTGCAGCGTAAAGTTGTACAAGATATGCATGAGTTTGTCAGTCAAAATTAGTGAATCCTGACAACTGACAAAAGTACTTGTACAACGATCGAGTGGTCGGTTGTGATGATGAATTTGCACGGGGACCCAGGTTGTCGTTTAGTGACTTATTGGATACAAGTCATATACGCTCGCGGTGAGACAAAACCAGATGTCCTGTCAGAAAGCTGTTTCTTTTTGCACAGGGCTCGAGGCGTATCTCTGTATTTAATGCACAAGATTTGGTCAACTAGGGAAAGCTAAGGCGGTAATAATATGCTCACAACCTATCATTATATTCTACGCCTAATCAGGTTACTCTACGCTGGTTATTTATTATTCTAGAATCATCAGGCTTACGCAGGGCAGTTACCTACGGGGCTTTCATGACGCAGGATAAGGAATACTAAGGGAATGTGGGTAGCAGTTATCATAACTGCGGCGTAAAGGAGATAATCTCCTGCATAATTTAGTTTTTACGCCAACTAGGCAGTCGTTTGGTTCTTATGCCCACAACGGTCAAATGGGTTTTACGCCAACAAGGGTAAAGGGTCTCTGGCGTAAAACTGGGTTTATCCAAATATAGGAGGAGGTTTCAGTCTTAGTATTCAACCTTGGATTTCTATCGGTTCCTTAAGACTAGGGTCACACTATGGTAAATTCTCTAACTAATCCTAGTAGGGTTTATACTACTCTCAAGTCATACACAATATGTCAAGGGATAAGGGTAAGTTAATCTATAGGTAAGTGATGCTAGGGTTTGTTAGATAATATGAAAGACTAGGGTTCATTAAGTAGTCTGAACTTAATGATATGTCAAAGCCCTAGTTGTGTTCTAAGTAGGAATATTACCCTAAGTATCATCCTATCAATAGGGATCCCTATATTCTATCAGGGGTTATACTTAAGAAATTATCAGGGAAGCACAGGAATCAAGCAGGATGCAATTTTGTAAGTAGGATAGACTGGAAGGAAGATAAGTCATAGTCAATTGGATGAGATCCTATACTTTAATCCTAGGTGCAGGCTTGCTCGGTACAGTAACGTAACCGAGACAATATGCTCTGACCTGTATGGGCCACCACTAAAAACATGTCACGCCCCAGTCCCAAAATACGTAGGACTAGGTCACGTAACCATGCCAGCTGGCCCGTATATATGGGAACTCCAATATATGGAAACCATATATACGTGCGTACGCTGTATAATGAACAGTAATTCATAAGTGGTAAAACTAATCACAAGTCACAGGATAATATCTAAATCTCATCCACAGAAATCACATAAACATATAAATAACCAATAACCATGTAACTAGATCTCAATACAGATATCTAAGAATGACAGTCAGATGGAAACAAATCTACTGACAAAATAGAATATAAAAAGAAACCAGATACACACCATATAAGAACAACGTCTGACAATCACGAGGCTCGAAGAGAAGACCTCCTCGGGATATACGTAACATGCCTGGATCTGCTCTCCTGCGAATGCTCAAGAACATTTACACCTGGCAGGGGACCAGGTCCTCAGAGGGACATAGCAAGATACATAAAAATAACATGCCATAATATAAATACTGAATAAATAAAGGGGTGTGCTAACCATCTGAGTGAATGCAATTTAAAGACCTTGGATTACGCATGGGAATGTGTGGGCTAGACATATGCTGACGTAATTCACCAATCGTTATGACTGGCTAGTATATGTATCATATGCCCCCGATCACACGGATAACTCTGCAATCGTCCATCCCTGCAGGGCATGGAACGAAGGATAATACCCCATCCTCCTCGGAGCACGGTAATGGGAATAAGAAAACCAATACCCCATCTCCGAGCAGCATGGTAACTCTCTATATATACCGTAATCCCCATCTCCGAAGAGTATGGTAACTTGAGTATATATCAGGGGGGTGTCCCATACGCCTACTAGATGCTTTCCCGCCCAATATAGATGTACAAGTCGTGAAAACGACGTGGACACCTCCTACTATGATGCAAGTCTCTATCAAATAAACAACTGAGCTACATACCGCTACACGTGTTGCTCACACTGATGGCCAGTCGCGCATGAGGCACGCGTTCCTACATGTACTCACTCTGTGACGTGTAATGATACATGTCAAGGCCTGGAAAGTTATATCAATAACTTCACAACTTTAGGTAGGTCTACTAGACACTAGGTCAGATACAAGTCCTAACGTCAACGCCATCGTTGACTGCACCCGAGTCTGCTCGGACGCGCACATTTATATAAAAATAAATAAACATGTAACTAGCAAGAACTGAATATAAACAGTACAACAAGACAAGGTATACTTGCCTGGCAAGAGCTGCAAAATATAATGTCCAGATGTCAAATACCAGGTGTCAGAAACTATGGCCTCAGGAGGAAAGTCTTCGGATGCTGAAATAAATTTCACTAACAGTCTCAGAAAATATCAAATAGCTACAAATGCCTGTCCTTAAGTCCAATTTGGACACAGGGGCAAAAATGACAGTTTTCGGTCAAAGCGGGGTCCACATGTGGGCCGCTTTGCACCGAAAAATATGTCAGGGTCAAAGGTCTCCAAATTTACCAAATTTAGTGTCAATAAGTCCAGAACATCGATACGAACCCAACGGAACTTCCAGAATTGGATTCCGATGAGCCGGTCACAAAATTGCCCGTCAGGTGGAGCTTGTGGGGCCCATGATACGGAATTTTGCCAACGTTCTCAGAATCGAACCAAACTTGGATCACAGGACCAGCGTATTGCTACGAGTCCGATGGCACAAGTTTCGTCTCGATCCGACGTGTGTACACAAAGTTGCAGCATGTTCCAGAACTGACGGATACGGGGCGGTGTCGGCGGATACGCGTTGATTCCGGTGTGCACGCACATCCAAATCAACTTCTCCGAACTCCTACACGTCCGTATCAACGTCACGCATATTTTGGTAAAGACCGCGTGCGACCAAGTCGTCCCGTTTGGCGGGGCGTACTCAGTTCCGGGGTAAATCGGGTCGTTGTTTTTCCTATTTTTGGATCGCGTGCCGCGATCGCTACAGGACGCGATGCACCGAGCGGATTATACGGGCATCGAGAGGGTCACATAGCCTACGTGTCATAACTGACAGAATTAAAAACGGAAATACGAGGTGAAAGGAATCGTTACCTGAACAGGGCTCCAGAAACTTGCGTTTCTCGTGTCCGACACGTGTCCGACACGAGTCCGAGGGCTGTGTCCGTGTCCTGTGCTCTGTCCGCGTCCACGGCGACCCTAGGGTTGCTGAAGACCGGCCGGGGCAGCTCGCTGGAGGAGGACGGCTAGGAGTTGGCCGGTTGAGGAGTGGCCGACGCCGCTGAGGGGTGGAGGATCGCCTAGTCGGCCGATCGGTCAGCCGGACGGGGAGGAGTGCACAGTGCACAGCGACAGTAGCCATAGCTCGGGAAGCTCTGACACGGCGCTGACGCAGCGCCCGGGGAAGCGATGCATGTCGCCGGGGCCTGTGGGTGGGACCAAGGCCGGCGGCGCGGGCTGCAATCACCGGAGATCGGGTGTAGGCAGGGAAGGATGGGGAGAAGAAGGGCTAGTGGAGATGATGGTGGAGAGGAGCAGGATCAGGTCCGGCGGGGGTCGGGGAAGAGGGAGCTCGGGGGGCAAAGTCGTCCAGTCGGCCGGTCGTCGGGGGTCGACCCAGGCGGGGAGGTCAGGAACGAGGGAGGAAGAGAGAGGAGTCTCGGGGAGTCGAGGCCGTCGGTGGAGGCGGTTGACGGTGATGATGGTGGTGGTGGTGGCTTGCTCAGCCGAGGATGAGGAGAATAGGAGAAGAGGGGGATGGCGGTGGCGGCGGAGTCGACAGGCGGAGGAAGGAGAGGAGGTCGAAGAGATGGGAGTTGGGACCGCCGCCGAGGCCGGCGGGGTCGGGGAAGGGGGAGTGGAGAAGAGAGCTCGGGGGAGAAGAAGAGGAGGGGAGAGAGGGTCAGCCGGGGGGGGAGACTCGCCGCGGCGGGAGTCGGCTCCGGCGAGGGGCTCGCCGCCGTCGGGGGGGGGGGGGGGGAAGAGGAAAGGGGGAAGCGGCTGGGTCTGGGTAGAGTTAGGGTTTTGATTTTTATTTTCTTTTTCTTTTATTTCTTTTATAGAAAAATATATTAATAAAATATGTAAAAATATCTAAAGATATTTACAAGATATTTTGTAGATATTTTCGGGATATTTTTGGAATATTTTTGGGTGGGTCCCGTCTCCAAATGGACGGTGCAGGTTCACCGGCCAATGAGGGGGTGACACCTCGCACTGTAATTTACAGATAAGTCACTGTAATTTCATAAATTGTGCAAAGGTCCTATTTTGGGAAATTGCACAATTACGAAATTGTCTGAGAAAACTCCCGATTCCTGAAAATGCTAAAATTCACAGAATTGAAGGGTCCCGAGGGGGTGGGGGTGAGTCTGGGCAGGGACTGGGCCTGGTTTTCTGGGTGATACGGGTCATCGTATTTATTAATAAATAAATACTGCGCACGGTGTTCTCTAATTATTTAGAGGCAGGTAGGGCCATAATTTTTCTACGGTGTCAATATACTAAATGTAGTATACTCAGTGTAGAAAATTAACGTATTTTTGTCTGGGCAAAACAGGTGGATGTTAGGCCTCAAATCTCTATTGGAACAGGGATGAGTACAGGTCTAGAAATTAAAATAGGAATTAAATACGGACGTTTGTAACGCTATTCGTGCGTCTCATACGAGGCTCAAAACTAAGTATCTGGGAGTTGCACAAAGTGCAGGATGGTAGACTGGCATGTCTAGAAGAGGTATGTGAACTTCGTTCGGGGATAACAGTCAAGGTAAAGCTCCAAATAATTAGGTGACGGACAGGTGCACAAGTCAATAGGATATGTAAGCAAAATAAAATAAATTATTGCAACAAATCCTAAATTATGAAAAATATTCCTGAAATACTGGAATCTGGTCGAGGGGGTTTACATTATGGTGTTGCATGTATGGCGAGAATTAAATAGAATTTTTTTTCAAGAGGTGTCTACTCCAATCGTTGGCACACTTCAAAATATTAAGACAGAAAAAGTTTCCTAATAGAAGTGTCAAGTGTAGCAGGTTGGGCGTTTATACGTGTGTCGTATACTCTTAAGGTTTGGATGTGGGAGATACTCATGTTTTGGTATTTATTGTTTGTCCATTTGGTGTTTATATATATATATATATATATATATATATATATATATATATATATATATATATATATATATATATATATATATATATATATATATATATATATATATGCCAAGGACCTATAGCTCAAGTGGTTAGAGTGAGGCATATTTTCTCAAGAGGTTGTGGATTCGAGCAATGGAGAAGCATTAATTTAAATCCCTGTGGAGGAATTAATGTGAGTAGTGGTACGATACAGGTGCGGTTAAGGTGATAGTGCAGGTACGGTTCAGGTGCGATGCAGGTGCAAGGGCGGGCCTTCGGATCGGGATGTGTGGGACATTTAGGCTGAGTTTATAGGCCTTCGGGCCAGGAGTCTGTAACACAATTACCTCTTCCCAAAATATATATATATATATATATATATATATATATATATATATATATATATATATATATATATATATATATATATATATATAAGGTAAATTTAATTCAGGCCCCTTCGAGAGGCTATAAACTCAGCCCGAAGACCTATATATACAATCCCTAGCCCGAAGGCCCCACCAAGCCTGAAGGCTTACATCCCGGCCCAAAGGTACCACCAACCCAGCCCGAAGGCTCCATCCGGCCCGAAGGACTCATGCAGCCGTAGCCACATTGCATCACGCCATACTAGATCCACCAGCACCGTACATGCACCCGTATCGCATCCGCGCACCGTTCGGACCATATCGCAACCCTCCGAGCACCTGCACCGCACTCAACCACCACTCCACCATTTACTTCAACCAAAGGGGAATTTATGGCATCGGGGGATCTCGATCTTACGACCACCCCGTCCAGGTGCATCGGTCTTAATCGTTAGGCTAGATGTTATATATATATATATATATATATATATATATATATATATATATATATATATATATATATATATATATTTATGAGCACTATGGCTCATATAGAAAAAGAGTGTACTAATGAACATGGGTGCACATAAAATATAGAAGTCTATTCCTGTTGGTCTACATGTGCATGATTCTTGTAGAAATATAAGAATTATGGCTCACATCCCGTTTATATATATATATATATATATATATATATATATATATATATATATATATAATGGGTCTTTTTTTTCGTGGTTGTAATATATTTTCTGCTCCAAAGAGTTGCGGTGATCCGTGTTGGATCGGTGAGGAACTTGTAGAGGGAGTAATCACTTTATTCCATTAGTGAAGGTTTTTCAGAGTTGGACACCGATCGCCCTTGGTATTTTTCGCAAGGGTTTTTCACGTAAAAATCTCTGTGTCTGCGATTTATGTTTGGTATTTTTGGTTTGTACGTTTTGCTCGGTTCTCTCGCAAGTTTTCTCTGGTTTGGTAAATGATTTTCGTGCCTTCATTCCCAATAGAGTGGTATCAGAGCTAGATTTTGAAATTTTAGAAGGGTGTCAGGAGTTGATAGGCAAACCAGAGAGGAGAGATGGATGCGAAGTCGGTGCGCATGGTAAACCTGAACGGTACCAACTATCACTACTGGCGAAGCAAGATGAATAATTTTCTGTTTGTCAAAAAGTTGTATCTACCGGTATTTGCTTCCGAGAGACCTAGTGACAAATTCGAAGAGGAATAAAAGTTCGAGCAAATACAGGTGTATGGATATATCAGGCAGTTCATTGACGAGAATGTGTACAAAGTTAGAATCTTTGTATCCGAAGAAGACAGGGGTAAATAAATTGTTCCTGATCTGGATGATAATGGATCTACGGTACAAAGATGGTGCATCCAATGCAGATTATTTGAGTGAGTTTCGGGCGTGCACTACAAAAAATTACAGGGTTAGCGACTACAAAAAAAATTGCTAAATTGTAAATTGATATCGCTAAAATATATTAGCAATGTTATTAGCGATATTTTATAAATGTTGCGATCTAGCTAGTTCCTGACAGGAAATACGTCGTTATACATCGCAACTAGCGAGATATCTTAGTGACGTTTGAACGTCACCACTTTTTCTCCAATAAGTGACGTTCTGCTTTGCAACGTCGGTATATGAGCGACACAAACTTTGTCGCAAAATATCGCTGATATTTCTATACTTAGTGACATTTACTATATCACAAAATGTCGCTGATATTCCTTACTTAGCGACGTTTAGCAACGCAGATACGTCATAATATTTATGAATGTAATAACTTTTACCAAAGTATTTAGTTACATCATGATGACATGGCAGATATTGCCAAGTCAGCATATTAGTGACGTTTAGCGACATATTTGCGACGTTGTGGTACATGTGTAGCGATATTTTGATACCTATTAGCGATGTATTTATATGTCGCTAAATGTTGCTAAATTGCTGTAAAAATTAAAAAATACAGATTATTACATAATAGTTTATATAACAATATTCAGCTTGGAGTTTATACAAATATATTCACAATTTATAAAAATAGACACCTACGGTAAAATGTCACACATGAGTAGATTGTTAAACACCAATAAATTCAAATCTACTGTCATTGTTGGCCATTTTTATAAAAATTTAAATATACATAAATGTCTGCAATAAATATTCTCATGTCATTAAAAGAATATATACGAAAGACCAAAAAATGCGCCAATGTCACACAAATTCCCAAAAATGGGCAAATGTCACACAAACTCACAACTACCTGTACAACCTAGGACTAATGCTGATCAGGGGGAGGAGGAGTAAAACTGTTGTGCAACTGGAATACGATATAGTCCAACTGGTCATGTGAAAGCGCCACCGATGTCGAACTAGGAGGCAGTGTCGTCGGTGGAGTCTGTGTCGATATCGACGAACCAGGTGGACGTATCCGCTCCAATGCTGACATTCAATCATTATATGAATCCATGACACCTATAATCTGAGTGGCGGAATGCTGTGTCGATGATGCCAGATCCGTAATGTCCCGCTGTGTCGCCTCAGTCATAGTCCTGAGCTCCCACTATAAGAAAAATGGCTTTTCTTGATGGGTTTTTTCCGTCTAGAAAGGATTTTCTTGACGGTTTTTGATCCGTCATCAAGACCACAATCAAGAAAAGTCCCATGTTTTCTTGATAATTTTTGGTTTTCTTATCTTGACGATTTTAAACCGCCAAGTAATAAATATTTTTTGACGATTTTTAGCCGTAAAAAAAAAAAAAAATTGTCAAGGTAGATAACAACTTTTCTTGACTGTGGCCTAGATAATGGGTAATAACAGTCAAGAAAATCATTTCTTGATGGGAAAAAATCGTCAAGAAAATTCTTTTTTGATGTTTAAAAACTGTCAAGAAATGATGTTTTTAGCAAATTTCAAATATTTGTTGACGTTTTGTAACCGTCAAGAGAAGCTATTTTTTGTATAACAAAAATTCTATTTATAATTATATATTATATATTAATCACACATAACATCAATATAATCCAGAATATCACAAACATCAAAGAAGTATAATACACAATTTTTATATTAATAAATACGCGTTCGTACACCACAAATATCCAACCACATACAAGTAACCAAAGTATATATGCAAGTAAACCAAAATAGATGACATATTGCCTAACTATATAACAAAATATCTGATTCAATGCCCGAGGGACCTTCAACTTCTGCTTCAGAATCCTCGTCTGCCTCTGTGAGTATATTTTCCTTTTGTACCTGTAGAAGAAAAGGATGTGACCCTATCATAAGTTGATATATAACTATACATATAGAAGTAAGCTATATTCTGAGAAAAATAGTAATGGCAAGGCAAGTGTCCTTAATACATAAGAAGGGAAATGCCAAACTTAATTGCCAGTACTATAACTATTTCCCCTAGCCTCAATGGCAGGTGGGCCATAACAATGGTCCCAGTCTACAGGGAGCTTAAGGCCTAGATTTTGATGCAAAAATAATAAATTTCGTCCAATTTACTCAGATTTGTGTAGATGCAAGTTTCTTATTTTGTTTAATGTAGATGACCTTTCTCCAAAGAACTCACTCGAGTGTATAACCAAAATGGAAGAATTGAATGATACGGGTCAGACTAAGACTTCACTTTCAAAAACAAATGTTCTACCAAATTTGTAAATTCAACTTGTACATTTCCTACTTACTAATATACCTGAAATAACAAGAGTCACTAATGAACAAGAAGGATTAGAGCACATACCTAGTGTTAGCCCTGGTGTAGAAGCCAGCATTGATGCAACTCCCACCACCTAAGACTCTAGCTATGGCATTGATGACACTATCGGTCGAGATGAATTGCTGGGAAGCAGATATGGGGGAGCTATCGGCCAGACCAATATCGAAGTTTTGGATCCAAGAGATAGAAGTTCTATAACTAAAGATAATAGATAGAAGTTAGTATCCACCACCCATGCTTCAGAGTAAGAAAGCATGGTATCACAAACTATGTCAGTCAAAATTACTATAATTCACCATGACATTGAAGCATAAGTGAACGAAGCATACTTGCCTGCATCAGTGAAACCTTGTTTGCCACAACAACAGTTTCACCAATTACTAAACCAGTTCCATGGTCCAATAAAATTCCCCTTCCAATTTTGGCAGCTGCAGAGTATTGACAAACTATTTCAGTCAGAAATAATGACTCATGAGTAAAGGACTCAATAATAGGTTATACTGACATCACGTAATTTCCTACATCCATAGAAATGTATTTACTAGAAGTAACATACATATCGTTTAAGAAAAATATACAAGTCAATATGCTGAACATCAAACTAACCACTTCTTTTGAGTTTTACTACTTTTTATGGTCTTAAATGGAAAGATACCTGGGTGTATATCAACAACAAAAACCTACATAAAGACCAAATGAAATTACATTATGGTGAATCAGTGGTAACTCATAAGCTACGCTTAGTGCCAAAAATTTCCATCGAAGAAAAATGTTCCTCGATGTGCCAAATAACTCAAAGCATGCGCTACATGATACGACTGCAAAGAATGGTAACCCTGAAAGAATAATAACACAAACGTTTAGTTATTATAAAGAACAGTAATTACAGAAAATCATGTAAGTATGACATTTTTAACCAAGTAAACAACTTGAGAAGCATAAATTATCCTGAAACTGAATAACTAGACTAAGATAATATATTATATACACTATGATCTTATGTCTTACATAAGAACAAGAAGCCATAGAGACGGACCTGAAAATACTTCAAAAGAGTAGAGCATACCTTAAATGCTTACACAACTATATGATGAACAACAAGGATCCCTATCTTTAAATGCTTACACAAGAAATTAAGACATACTAGTTAATGACAGTGTGATATAATACTTAATATCATAAATGACGGACTGGAAATACTTCTCTAAGGTCTACATTTCTTTTTATAGATTATGCAGACCTCTCACATTCTACAACACTAAAGAGTTTGTTTGGATGGAGATTCTCTAAGCTAACCTACAAGTGGAACCACTAACAGCCCAAAGCACAGATAAAAAAAGTAACATAATTATTTTTACAAGAATCAAAAATTCAAATGAAATCAAAAATTTATATCTGAACTACTTCCTTATAGAGTTTAGAGTATATCATTCGTAATACTGAGGCTACAAAGAAATTCTTTAAAATGTTTTAACTGGTCTAACTAGAAGATTAAATGACTCTTGCTGAATCCAGTATACCTATGAAAAAAATGGCCCATGATTTACTTAGCCACCTTCTATATTTTCCAATACCATGGCTCATTGATGAGTGCACTCTAAGAGGGACTTCCTTAGCTGGTAGGCTAACTTCCCAGCTTTCATTTGGAAGTCCATACAAGCATAGATTTTCTTTCTCTACAAAGACATTTCACAGAGAGTGTATTATCACAGAGAGTGCATTTAAAATTCAATTTCTAAAATTAGGATAATATCTGAAGAATTAAGAAGGTGGACCTTAATTTGTTTGATGTACTCGATTCAATGAGTTAAGGATCGGCTCATCCGGAGGCCCAGAATATTGATATGGGAATCAACCAAGATAAAAAAAAAATCTATTAAAAGTATATACATCAAACATCCAAAAAGAATATAGAAATTATAAACCGCTTTGGACCTAGCAAATCAGAATATGAGTTCCGTGAAAAGTGAACCATGTAACTAATGACGGTCTCTTTGCTGCAAACTACGTAAAAGAACGTGCCGGGAAGTTAAAGTAGCACACAAAGTGAGAGAAGAGTTTATTGACTTGGTATTTCGTTTCTACATGTATGCATTTGCTTTTATAAGCATACTAAAACATAACTACAATGCCGACAAGTATGGAAAGCCAAGAGTTTCCCCTTTAGAATAGTACCACCCCTTTAGAATAGTGCTCCACATGACTTGGTGTGATGAGCACAAAGTTTAACCAATAATGGCTCCCTAAACTCATGCGATTACTTGATGACGATCATCCCAATCTTGGAGCAAAGCTCCTGGAACCTGACCCGGCCCAGGGCCTTGGTCAGTATGTCGGCGAGCTGCTCATCTGTTCGGACATACTCTACCTCAGCTGTCCCGTCCTTGATGCAGTCACGAATGAAGTGGTACCTCGTCTGGATGTGTTTGCTGCGATCATGAAACACCGAATTTTTGCTGAGGAAGATTGCTGATTTGTTGTCGATGCGCAGTTTTACACATCTGATATCGTCGCCCTTCATGTCCGCCAGATGCCTTGGCAGGCGGCAGTGGTTGCTGCGACATACTCGGCTTTGCAGGATGATAGTGCCACCACCTTCTGCTTCTATGATTGCCAACTGATAGTGCAGTTGCCGAGGAAGAATAGTACGCCTGTAGTGCTCTTGCGGTCGTCAACATCCCCGGCCATGTCGCTGTCGCAGTAGCCGACCAGCCGGGGCTCCTATGTTCCTCGTTCGTAGCGGCAGCCGTAACCCCGCGTACCAGCAACGTACCGGAGTATGTGTTTGACTACCGCTAGGTGCTCAGTCGTTGGCTTCTCCATGAAGCGGCTCACATACCCGACTGCGAATGACAAGTCCGGCCGGGTGTGCACGAGGTATCGCAAGCTTCCTACTATGCTCCGGTACTCCGTGGCATCTGCCGGCGGTGCAGCACTCTCCTTGCTGAGCTTCAAACGTGGCTCCATAGGTACATGGCAAGGGTTGCAGTCGCCCATGCCACTCTTCTCCAGTATCTTGGCTGCGTACGCAGACTGGTTCACTGTGATACCGTCTGCGTTCTGCTGTACATTGATGCCAAGGTAGAAGGAAAGCAGGCCGAGATCGCTCATCTTAAATGAGCTGCTCATCTCGCGCTTCAACTTGTCGATCTCGCCCGCATTGTTTTCCGTGATGATGAGGTCGTCGACGTAGACACCCACGAGCAGCCTTGCCTCGCCATGGCCACGCACGTAGATGGCATGCTCCGAGGGACTCCGACTGAATTTGAGTGTGGACATGCACTTGTCCAGCTTCGCGTTCCAAGCCCTCGGTGCTTGCTTCAAGCCGTAGAGTGCCTTGTGTAGGCGAAAAACTTTCTGCTCCTCGCCGGAGGCTGCAAAACCGGGTGGCTGCGTGACGTAGACCTCTTCGTCGAGCTCCCCGTTCAAGAATGCCATTTTCACATCCATGTGATGGACAACCCAACCTGCATGACCGACAAACGTCAGTAACAACCTGACGGACTCAAGTCTAGCTACTGGCGCGAAAATCTCATCGTAGTCGATCCCGTGCCTCTACACGTACCCCTTCGCGACGAGCCGGACTTTGTGCTTGATAATGATGCCGTGCTCATCCTTCTTCGCCTTGTAGACCCATTTAAGTCCAATGGGGCGGTGACCAGCGGGCAGGTCTATGAGCCGCCAGGTGTCGTTCTCCTCAATGGATGCGAGTTCATCCAGCATCGCTCGGCGCCAGCACTCGTGTTTCTCCGCTTATGAAAAAGCAGAGGGTTCGTCATCCATTGCGAGGAGGAGGTCCTCAGAGTCGTGGTGGTGCACCGACTCAACTTCATAGATATCTTGTAGATAGCGGTACCGGCACGGCAGTTCGTTTGGAGGATCGGGCGTCGCTCCTGACGGCGGTGAGACGAATCAGATCGGAGCCGTACCCGTCGTCTTAGGCATCGAAACCGCTGGCTTCGTCGCGGCTGATGTCGCGGTTGTGCGAGCGGGCGTCACGGCCGGTGGTGGGGACGCGTGAACGGCTCCCGCCTGCTCGGGTGGAGGCAGCGTTTGCGTCAATGCGGG
Source organism: Iris macrosiphon (assembly GCA_036927795.1). Classification (NCBI taxonomy): domain Eukaryota; kingdom Viridiplantae; phylum Streptophyta; class Magnoliopsida; order Asparagales; family Iridaceae; genus Iris; species Iris macrosiphon. The sequence continues at coordinate 12,895,859 of JAYESA010000002.1, forward strand.
TGTGGTTGCGCCCACAGCCTCTGGCGATGGACCTCCGTTCCCGGCCGAAATAAACGTACCGGGAATGAGCTCGTGGGGAAATTCAACAGTGAATGCCTCGCCGATCCAGACGAGGCTGGCGTCGATGTCGGTATGCGTCCAGTCCCACTGCCCCGCCTCGTCAAAGATGATGTCGCGGGTGACATACAAGCGACGACCGACTGGATCGTAGGCCCTATAAGCCTTGGACCCCGTCTCATAGCCAACAAACACCATTTGCTTGCTCCGATCATCAAGTTTCTTCAAGTTTGGCTGTACCATCTTCACATGAGCAATGCAACCGAAAGTACGTAAGAAACTTACATCGGGGCGCTTATCATGCCACACCTCATATGGCGTCTTTCCCTTCACTGCGGCTGTTGGCGCCATGTTTAGCAGGTACACCGCCGTGGTCACCGCCTCGCCCCAGAATGCCGCCGGCATGCTCTTCGCCTTGAGCAAGCTTCGGGCCATAGCTACCACAGTCTGGTTCCGGCACTCGACGATGCCATTTTGCTGAGGCGAGTAAGGCACGGTTAGGTGGCGCTTGATGCCGTGGCGCTCACAGTTGTCGTTGAAATCGTTCGACGTGAACTCGCCGCCACGGTCTGTGCGTAGTACACAAAGCTTGCACTTCGACTCGACCTCCGCCGTAACCTGAATGCGTTTGATCGCCTCGCTCGCCTCATCCTTGGATCTCAGCAGCTTGATCCACATGAACCTGCTGTAGTCGTCGACGAGGAGAAGGAAGTAGCGCTTCCCGCCAGGTGTCGCCGGTGAGATGGGACCACACAAGTCCGCGTGCACCAAGTCGAGAGGGTCGGTGGCGCGATAGTTGGCGTGTCGGAGAAATAAAGTACGTCGCTTCTTCCCGGCCAGACAACTGTCGCACAACTGATCGACATGATCAATATACGGAAGGCCGTCCACCATTTTTTTCCTGCTCAGGCGACGAAGGGCGTCGAAGTGTAGATGGCCGTAGCGCGCATGCCAGCGCCACCACTACTAGAATAAGCGGGATTAGCGACGTAATTTAGCGACTCCTAGTAAAAATGTCGCTAAATTAGCGACTCCGTAAAAATTATCGCTAGACGTCGCTAAATGGCGATATTTAGCGATGTTTAGCGACTTTTATTAAGATTTTAAAAGATTAGTCGCTATAAGTTCAATTAAGGTCGCTAAACGTCGCTAAAATATCTAATTTAGCGACGTTTATCATCGTAATTAGCGACGTATCTATCGAAAATATTTAGCAACGTATTTAGCGACGTCTTTGACGTCGCTAAATTTTATTTTAGCGACGTTTTTATTTGACGTCGCTAAACGTCGCTAAATTTTGGTTAATTAGGGCTCGGTTTTCTTTTCCCCCATCTGTCGATTTTGAAAGTTTTCGAAAGTTTTCGATTTCCCCCGCACCCCCTCTCCGGCTACCGGCTCTCCACGGCTGCAGCTACTCCGGCATCCCCCTCCTCCTCCTCGAGCTCTAGGTAATCTCTCTTTCTCTCTCTCTCTCTCTCACATATGACACTGACACAACACGCACTTGATAGACACGACACACGCACACATACACGACACATGCACACAATGATCATTTTCTACAGCAAGATGTACTTCCCTAAAGGTGGACGATATGACTGACCATGTTCACGTATCCACCACTAGGTCGGCTTAAAATCCTAGACTTTGCTCCCTCGACTCTCAGGGACTCACAATGAGCAGAGAGGGGAAAGTGACTAAGTAATACTCTCAGCCTAGAAATCCTCAGAGAATCCAACATTAGAGAGTGTGCACTAGCTCTGTATAATGGGACACCCTGTTATGCATTCTGTAACCCATTTTGCTACAGATTCTCTTTAAATGTACAATGTTTGAAGATGACCTCATGTTTGCAAAACTCATTAAACTCATTGGAAAAAAAAATCATGCCATTATAAATACAAAGACGTTTGATTTTCCTCAGTTTGCTTCTCAATCAGAACCTCCACCACTTGAAGGTTTTGAAGACATTGATAATTAGTAGTAGACAAAATCTCTCAATCAATTTCAGGTACACTCTACACCCAAAATATCCTGATCTTGTCGGACTCTGCTCCACTTCACAAGGGTCCTTATAGTTTGGTGTAGCAGAACTGAACGGAATAATATAATTCAAACATCTGACCCCAAAAGAATTTATATAATAGATTAATGATCGAAAAGATTGAAGAAACCATTTAAATAGTTGCAAGTTAAATACATTTAGTTGATTGGAGTAATAATCTACCATCAATATCTTCTCTATATATGAAGACTTCTCTTTATAGAAGAAAGTATAGACGACCAAGTCATGTAGTTGATTTCAGTATATGCTGAACATTATACACAGACTTTGCAAAGTCTCTGATTCATGTTATTATATCTCCACTAGCATCAATCTTCTTATAGAAGATGAAGACAAATACATCATCCTCCAATCTTCATATTAACTATTCCAAAGAGAAGACCAGTATAAACAACCCTTCTTAACATTGAATACATCCCTGAAGGGTGGAGCAACTGTATGTAATGATTTATATGATACATACTGTCATTTTTGCAGAAATATCTAGAAATGGATATGAATTACTATTTGCGTCATCGTTCGTGGATGTACAACCTTCATCATGATGACATGTGCGGTGTGCGGGATGAATTCATTGAGGGTGTACAACAGTTTCTGTAGTTCGCCAAGGCGTTCCCACAGTACATTGACGGTACCAAAATTAAGTGTCCGTGTGTGAGATGTCGTAACAGGAAATATCATCCAAAAGTAGAAGTTATATATCATTCATACTCGAAGGGCTTTACGCCGAATTACTATCAGTGGACCGCGCACGGAGAACTTGTATCTCTAGCATCGGAGTCGAAGCCGTATATGGATGTCCACGACCACGATGCTTACAACGACGGGTTGGTGAACATGGTTTATGATGCGGCGGGGCCTAGTTTCAATCCGGACAATTATGATGCGGCGGGACCTAGTTTCAATCCGGACAATTATGATGCAGCTGAGGAGGCACCGAATGCCGATGCTGTAAAGTTTATGGAGTTGCTGGAGAATGCAAGAACTCCACTATATCCTGGTTGTGAGGATCATTCACCGTTGGAGGTGGTTACAAGATTATTGAGCATCAAGTCCAATTTTAACATGTCGCAAGAATGCTATAATCGACTGCTCGATTTGATTATAGAGATCTTGTCCGAGGGTGCAAAGTTGCCTAAAGACTTTTATCGATCTAAGAGGATGGTGAGATCAATTTGGATGGGATACGAGAAAATCGATGCATGTCACAACGGGTGCATGTTGTACTACAAAGACGACAAGGATGAAGATGCGTGCAGATTCTATGGTGCTGATCGCTACAAGGCCACTGTTAGAGAAAAGTCTGTCGGTGCAAGGAAGCCTACCGATTCGATGTACTACTTGCCTTTGACGCCGCGGTTGCAGCGGTTGTTTATGGTTAAAGAGACTACAGAAAACATGAGTTGGCACAGGCAAAAACAGATCGAAGGAGTATTGGATCATCCATCCGATAGAGAAGCATGGAAGCACTTTGATCGAGAGTATCCATATTTTGCCGAGGAAGCGCGTAATGTCAGATTGGGCTCTCCTCTGACGGTTTTACCCCATTCGGACTTTTGGACTCCTAGTATTCGTGTTGGCCTGTGATCGTCACTCCGTACAATCTACCGCCTTGGATGTGCATCAAGACTCCGTATATGTTCCTAACCATTATTATCCCGGGTCCGAATAATCTGAAGAGGAACATCGATGTGTATTTACAGCCTTTGATAGATGAGTTGAATCATCTGTGGAAAGTAGGTGCCAACACGTACGATGTTTCTAGAAAGCAAAATTTTTAGATGAGGGCAGCACTTATGTGGACCATCAACGACTTTCCGACCTATGGAATATTATCGGGATGGAGCACCCATGGTCGTCTCTCATGTCCGTATTGCATGGACCGTACTCAGGCTTTCCGTTTGAAACACGGAGGCAAACCGTGCTTCTGCGATTGTCATCGACAATTTTTGCCGAAGGATCATCCTTACCGGAGGAACCGGAATGCTTTTCGTGCAGGAGTTGTGGAGAAGGCCAATCCACTGCCAAGGTTGCCCGGATGCACAATATGGGAAGAGGTAAAAGATTTACCAAGTGCTATCGAAGAGCCTGCTAAGGGGTACAAGTGTGACAGATTTGGTCGCACCCATAACTGGACGAAGAAGAGTATATTCTGGGATCTGCCATATTGGAGCACCAATCTGATCAGACATAACCTTGATGTCATGCATATCGAGAAGAATGTGTTTGATAACATAATTAATTCTGCAATGGAGGTAAAGGGGAAGACGAAAGATAATCTGAAGGCCAGGTTGGACTTAGAAAAAATATGTAGACGTCCTGCATTGCATTTGATAGAGGAGGGGAATGGAAAGTTAAAGCAATCTAAGTCAGTTTTCTCACTGGATAAAGAGGATAAAGGTAGACTTTGTAGGTGAGTTCAGGGTCTAAAGTTTTCAGACAGGTACGTGTCAAACTTGAGAAGATGCGTCGACCTCAAGAAGAACAAACTGGTGGGTATGAAGAGCCACGATTGTCACGTATTCATGGAGAGGTTAATTCCGATTGTATTTCGATAATTCTTATCGCAGGTCGTTTGGGACCCATTGACAGAGCTGAGCATATTCTTCAGAGATCTTTGTTGTACTAAGTTGCTCGTCGATCGTTTAAAAAAGCAAGAGAAGGACATTGCGGTAACACTATGTAAGCTCGAGAAGGTGTTTCCTCCTGGATTCTTCGACTCTATGGAGCATTTGCCAATTTATCTTTCCTATGAGGCACGTGTTGGTGGTCCTGTTGGTTATCGGTGGATGTACCCCTTCGAGCGGCATCTGAATCACCTAAAGAGAAAGGTAAAAAATAAGGCACGGGCTGAAGGCTCTATTTGTGAAGCTTATATTCTCGAGGAGATTACAAACTTTTGCTCAACGTATTTCAAACCGCATGTTGCTACTAATTGGACGAAAGCTCCAAGAAACGATGACGCATATCAGGAATCTAATGATGCAATACTCAAAGTATTCAATGCGTCCAGAAAGCCTTCGGGAAAAATGAAGAAGAGATATTTGAATGACGATGAGCTAAGGGCTGCTCAATTGTATATATTACTCAATTGCGACGAGGATGAAGTGGAGAAGCTAGAGGGGTAAGTAATTAATACGTCCACGTTTACATCATCTCAATGTAATAGTATAAGATACTATTATGCTACTAATCAGCAGTTGCTTCATTGTTTTTCAGCATATATAATGATGAGTTGAGGTCGGTTAGACCCTACATAACAGACGAAGAAGTAGAACAAAATATGAGATGCCTTTTTCCTTCTTGGTTGAGCGCATATGTAAGATGCTTGGTAATTACTTTTTATTTCTGCACTTGCAAAACAAATAACTTACTATCGCTACTTTGGTATTTAGGTCGATCGTCTAATTAATATCACCCGAGACTGAATCTATTAGAACTCTAGTCAAGGGACCAATTACTGCCGTAAAAATATGGCCAAGTTTCTGTGTGAATGGGTTCTGGTTCAAGTCAACAAATGCTCCTATCAGAGACAGCTTTCTGGATCTTGATTCCACGAAAAATAGTTGTTTGTGTATCAAATCTTTGAACTACAAAGACGTCAATCCGGACAATGATTTTTTGGGCATCTTACGAGAGATTGTGGAGTTGACATATAATTATGGCACAGAACCTGGTAATATCGTGCTATTCAGGTGTAAATGGTTCGATCCGATTCAAGATCAAGGCTGAAAAATTGACAAGCATGGGCTTGTGGATATAAAGTACAAGCGTAGATATCAAGGCTACGAACCATTTGTCCTATCAAGTCAGGCTCAACTCGTGTACTTCACAACTTATCCTAGACGGGGGACAGCGAGGTCGGATTGGTGGGCAGTATGCAAGACTAAAGCTAGAAATACCTTTGACATTGACGAAATAGCTTATCAGGAGGACGATCTACCTCTTGTAACAAATATTGTAGATGTGGACTCAACGGAAGTTACTCATTACACGAGTAATAATATAGAAGATGTAGAATTATCTGAAGAGGACGACGAAGTAGATGAAAGTGAAGACGAGAAAGAGGAAGAGGAGGACGAGGAAGGCGAACAAGATGAATTTTCTGAAGATGATTGAAAATAAAATATATTGCATGTAGAATGTAACTATATTTTGACTGTAGAATGTAGATCAAGGTTGGAAAATTGACGAAGTAGATATACCCATTAACGAATATATGTATTATATTTTGACTGTAGAATGCTTTGAGATATGCATCATATTTCGACTATAAACGGTACTATATATTTGTTTTTCTCTATATTCATCATATGTTGTTATCAGATATGACAGGACGACGCAGAGGATTCGGCAGGTCCCGAGGTAGACAGAGTGCAACTTCAGTACTGCCTACTGTTGGTTTCGGATCATCGTCGCCCAGTACTCCAGTATATCGATCACTCACATCTCCGACTGTTGGGACGAGTAGTTCCTGGCGTTATAGTACACCCTCGTCCAGCGTTCCTCCTGCTGACGGAACCATGGAGATAGATGAGCATGTCGAGGAGGTCGTGCCCACGTTGTCCCAGCATCAGCAAGATCCTCCATGTGCACCTCCGGAGGAGACGAGGACAGAGAATTGGGCCGACGGTACAAAGTAAGTCAATTAGATGGTTTAGTATATATTTGTGTTTCTCTTTATTCATCGTATATTAACTTTTTCAGTAATCTAAATTATTATCTCTGTATAGATATCGTCCATCATCGGTTCAAAGACGCCTGGGCCAATTTCTGAGGAATAACTACGGTGGCCCTTGGATCAACTACTCTGAGGCTCCGGATTAGAGAAAGGCGTTCTGGTTTGCGCACTTTCAGGTAAAAGTATATTAAATAAATCATCTAATTTGTGCATATTATATAACTTATTCGTGATGCTAACTTACTAAATTATTTATTGTAGCAAACGTATTTTTATCCTCCGCACCGGGCCGAGTTGATCGACCGGCTCTTTCCTACCGTTGCCGCCAAGCTTATCCGAGATGCTCTGGATGACCAGAAGGCTCGTGATCGTGCTGGAAAACCGATCCAAGGTTGGATCACGCCTGAGCAGTGGACTGCGATGAGGGCTAGATTCGACGATCCGAGCTACAAGGAAAGGTCTAAGAAGGCCAAGGCGGCTAGGCAGAATGCTGCCAAGTGGTGTGGTGGCTCGATTCCGATGACGGAATATTTTCGTCGTTTGGTATATTTTTTTCTTTTAAAATATATTATTTTAATATAAGTACCATAAAATGGTACTTGGAAAAAATATTTAAGTTTAGTAATAAATAATATATTTTTAACAGGTACAAAGAGGTGAGGATGCAAACATGGTGACCGTCTTCTTGGCCACCCATCGCAAGGACAGAAATCTCATTGATGAGAGGGCCTCACAGACCTATGTAGGTATTACTTTACTTTGTGTTAATTTTAATATAACTTAGGCAATTATCGAGTTCCAAACCGTTCTAGGCCGAGTATCTCAGGCTGCGTGAGCGGGCGACTGCTAGTGCACCTACACCTGGAGAGGCTGGTACTTCGTCGCAGCCCGCTCCATCTCCGTCGACGGACGACCTGTGGGTGACCGCAGCTAGTGGTCTCCAGAGGGGTACGTACTACGGTACGGGCTCCTATGGCGCCCTGGTTGCGACGCAGTCATCTAGGGCCTCCCCGACAGCTGCGTATTCCACACAGCCCTAGCAGTCGCAGCCCTCACAGTCGTCGGCCAGAGTCCAGGAGGCCGTTGACCGTCAGATTGCGTCTCTCCGTGACGAGTTGCTGCGAAGTATGGAGGAGCAGCCCCGGACCCAGCCGCAGGCGGACGATCCGATGCTCATCGCACGATTGGATATGCTCGACCGCAGCATGACAGAGCTCCGAAATTTGACAAATGATATTAGAGCCTCCAATAATCGCAACATCATGGAGCTGTAGGCGTCACATGTATCAATTGGCGAGAGGCTGACGATAATGCAGGATTAAATGGTTCATAGCAGTACGAGGCTGTTATCTACCATGGATTCTTACAACCAGCGACTCGCAGACTTGGAGCGGGCACGGCCTCCTGGTGCGTCTACATCGACACAGACTCCACTGACGTCATTGTCTTCTCCATCGACATCGGTGTCGATTCCACGGGACGAGTATGAGGAGTTCTTATCCTTCAAGCGCAGCGCGGTGGTCAGCCTCCTACAAATCCGCAGTAGTATAGTTAGTTACTGAATATTTATATTTTTAATATTATTTAGGATGCGATTGTATGGATATAAATTTGTCATATTCTTTACATTTACGATGAGATTTGCTGGATGCTTTCTTTTCTTCAAATTTTATTATATTATTCATATTTTGGTTTACAACTGATGACTGATACTTGGCCTGTATTTACCCAGTGTACTAGAATTTTTTCCCTTGGTGCTGCTACTGTGTTCTTTATTCAGTTATTTCTACTACCATCATATACCTGATAATGAACCCAAGGGGGGCTGGTAAACCCAGAAATACAATTTTTTTTTTGAAAATTAGCGACGTTTTTAGCGACGTTTAGCGACGTTCACTTACGTCGCTAACCACGTCGCTAATTAGCGATGTTGTAATAAGTCGCTAATGACGTCGCTAAAAACGTCGTTGTACGTCGCAAATTGCTGACATGGTAGTATAGCCAGGTCATTTAAGACGTCAGTGTAACGTTGCTATATAAGTCGCTAATGACGTTGCTAAAAATGCCGCTGTACGTCACAAATTGCTGACATGGCAGTATAGCCAGGTCATTAAAGACGTCGGTGTAACATCGCTATATAAGTCGCTAATTAGCGACGTTTAGCGACTTTAATAAACGTCGCTATTTAGTGACTCGGCGTCGCTAAACGTCGGTAAATTTTGTGACACATTAAAGTCGCTAAAAAACGTCGGTATAGCGACGATTAACGACGTTTTTCCTTTCAGCGACTTGGTTTTTTTTCGACTGCGTTAAAACGTCGCTAATTACATCGCTAAACGTGTTTAGCGAGGTTTTTTTGTCATATAGCGACGTTTTTGGGCGTCGCTAATTTGACTTTTTCTGGTAGTGCACGCCATGTCCGAGCACTGTGCCGCGAGACATACCGGCTGTGCGATCCGTAATGGAAGGATATATAGACGATTTAAAGTGCGTGATACCTTAGCAAGTAGGCGGTGTTGTTTGTCTCGGATTTAAAGCATTCCATCCTCGATTAGTGTGGAGTAACCGGTCTCGTCCAATTGTCCGATGCTGACGATGTTGCTACGCAACCGGGGAATATAGTAGACGTTGGTGAGGGCTCGATGTTCTCTTCCTTGGCCCGTGAACACCACCGTGCCCTGGCCTTGGATGTCCACAACGGAGCCATCGCCAAATTTGATGCTGCCCCGCACGCCGGTGTCGAGTTCGGAGAAGACTGCCCGCGCGCCCGTCATATGGTTAGACGCTCCCGTGTCACAGTACCAGGTCACATTGTCGGTGTCCTCCCGCTCTCCAAGCTTTACCATGGTGCACTCCTCGTTGAGCATCACCTGCTCGGTCGCCTCGGCGTGGGTGTAGGGCATTTCGGCGATTGTGCACACTTGCGCCATCAGAAGCGCCAGTTCGTCCTCCTCCACCTGCACCCAAAGGGCCTCGTCCTTCTTCTTTTTGCGGCATTCACGAGCCCAGTGGCCCAGTTTTTCGCAATAACGACACTTTTCGTCGCGAGTTGCACCGGAGCCGCTCCTTTCGCCGCTCGACTTTGGATCGCGCGCTCCCGAGTCCCTCTCCGGGATGCGCCACTTCTTCTTCTGGCCGCCGTTTCCGGCGCCCCTGCTAAACGAGCCGCCTCTCTGCTGTTTCTTGCGAGCAGTCTACTCCTCCTCTGTAAGCAGTAACTTACCGCCCGAGGTGTTACCACTCTCGATCTCGTCCCTGATCTTCGCTGCTTTAAGCCTCCCCGTTAGATCCTCAATGGTGAGTTCATCGAGATCCAAAAGGGTCTCGATAGCCAGGACGATCTGGCTGTACTACTTGGGAACCGCCGCCAGCATCTTGAGGACGAGCTTGTCCTCGGAGATCGTGTCGCCGAGTGCGGCGAAAGCGCTCTACAGAGTAGTGAGACGCATGGCGAAAGAGTCCACGCCCTCACCGTCCCGGAATGCGACCTGTTCGTACTGTTTGCGCAGCGACTGCGCCTTCGCTTTCTTGACGCGATAGCTGTCGACGTGCACCATCTTCAAAGACTGCCATGCCTTCCGGGCCGTCGCCTTGATCGCCAGTGATGAGATCATCGTTGGCGGGACAAAACGTAGGAGAGCCTCCATCGCTTTCCTATCCAGCTCCCGCTCCGTCGTCCCAGTGTGCACCGCCGCCCAGAGACCTCTTGCCTCCAGCATACATTGCATCACCAGGGCCCATTCATCGTAGTTTGCACGCGTGAGTTGCGGATACTGCGTCCCGCCGGACTTCTGAAACACCTTCGGGATCACCAGGGTGCCTGCCACGCTCGAGCCGCTCGCTGGACTCGACGCCGACACTGATGGAGGTGTGAGTGGATTCCCGTCCGCATCAAACGACATGGCTCTGATACCACTTGATGGTCTCTTTGCTGCAAACTACGTAAAAGAACGTGCCGGGAAGATAAAGTAGCACAAAAAGTGAGAGAAGAGTTTATTGGCTTGGTATTTCGTTTCTACATGTATGCATTTGCTTTTATAAGCATACTAAAACATAACTACAATGCCTACAAGTATGGAAAGCCAAGAGTTTCTCCTTTAGAATAGGACCACCCTTTTAGAATAGTGCTCCACATGACTTGGTGTGATGAGCACAAAGTTTAACCAATAACTTATACATGCAGACAATACAACTTTCTTGCTGTATTACAATAATAATGTAATATGGATTGGACAAACAAATTTTATTCAAGATTAAGCCTTTTCTATGAAGGGCAAATCCAACTAGCAGCCTCATTAAAGGAATGGCTGATTGTACGACTGGTTGGAAAAATGAAACCATCCTTCTGAGCTGGCACCAAGATACCAGCCAAAAAAAATCAGAAGCAAGAAAGGGCTCATAAAGACTAGGCAAACATTTTAGAGAGTAGGAAATATCAAAATAGCAAATCATGCATGCAAAAAAAAATTCTCTTTAGAATTCTCCTAGGCTAACAAAGATTATAATTAACAAAAAAAATCTCTGTTAAGTCATGCATTGTCATGTAACTCCATCCGCACACGTACACCAGCAAACCAATCTAAGAAGAAAATACGGTTAAAAATAAACTCAACTGCAAGAATAATAAAATATCTGAGATGGAGGAAAGATGAACAATGATACCGGAATGAAGCTCTTTAAGATTGGCATATCAAGCATGATATAATAAATGGACTATGATTGCTTTATTTATGCCTTGTAAACATGCTAACTAGTCCTACATGAGATATAACATACATTGCTTTATACCCCCATATTCCTTGTATATTGTATCCAAGTGATGGGGCTGAATGAATGTGTCCTCTGAACCATGTCCAAATAAGACCGAAATAAAGCTCTTTGAGTGCAAATTGTCATCAGCATAATAGAAAAATTCCATGTATTTGAAGGTTCTATTAAACAATAGAAAATGGATTATCTAAACAATGATAAGGAGGTAAAAATCACTGAAACATCATTTACAACAGGAAGTGTAAATTATATGTTAGTGAATAATTGATGACTATGTAATAATAAATCCGATATAATTATAGTATGGAATAAAAAAATCTTGAATAAAATGTTATGATTTCTTAAGACCTAGGCGACAAGTACCAAAAATAATCTTCAAAAGAGAAATATTAAATAAGCAAGAGAAGAACATGGAGAACTTGGTGAATTTAGGGTTAGGGTTTTACCGAGAACGTCCTGGGTCCTCGTGGCACAGATGATGATCTCGGTCGTCATCAGAGTCACTCTGACCTCCACACTTGAGTACCCGTCCTCGACGAGCTCATGCGTGAGCACCTCGTTGAGCTCCACGAAGAAGACGCCATCGACAATGAACTTAGAAGCAAAAAAATAAGTGTCCGAGAAAAAATTCAGATCTAGAGAGAGTAAAGAAAAAATTAGGGCAAGGGTTTCGGAACTTGGCTTTATTTTCTTGCTCACTAAGAAGTAAAAAAATAAGAGATACCCCGAGTTTCTAGTTACTCGAGGTATACTCTTCAATATGCTCGTAGCCCCAAGGAAGTTTCGAGACTGCATGCATTTCGTGCAAAGCCAGCCCCATTTCTCCACCAGGTGTGAAGAAGGTCCCAGTGCGATAATTGTACAACTCCATCAAAGCGACGAATAGGGGCCGATTATCCTCTAGTCCTTAGCAGGTGTCCCACACGGCAAATAACATATTAGCCTCCCTAAGATCCTCCTCATATTTCCTCAGGACCCACAGAGTCAGGAGACACTAGGATTCATCGTAGTGTGCCCAACTGAGAGCCAGCAACTTGCCTGTAGGGTAGGAGTCCTTCTTGGCATCCTGATAAAGAAAACTGCCCGCCGCATATATACTTATGTTCGGTCTCAGTTTAATGCTGACAAGACCAGGCATCAGTCCGACTAGGGAATAAGAGGGTGACTCCTTGATGCTATAAAATACCCCCTTGTTTTATCCAGTCCCGGGACGAATGTTGCCCAAAGAGGCTTCCTTCGGCTCAGGGGTCAGGTCCCAATCCATCCGTCGCAGACCCATCGGCACCTTCAGGTTCGATACAACCAAGTGACGGCTGTAGAAAGGAAATATCATCTCTGACCCGTTAAAAGTAAAAGACTAGTCTTCCCTGATGGGCCCCACTTGAGGAGACTCCTATGTGTCCCCGAACAGGAAGTACGGCTTCTAAAATAAATGTTTTCCATCTTCAGCAGGGATCTTCCCCGCGTTGATCTGACTCAGAAGGATGGAAGGCGTTTGCTCGACGATCTTCTGTTGACGCTCCTATGGAAGGTCCTTGTTAACTTGGTTCCTGATAGCCACCGCCAAGTTTTCAAGATTCATATTAAGGGTAGCAGGTTTTGCCTGACTACCAGTTCACTGGAGGGTGTGGTGGGCAATACCACTACAAATCAAACAAGATAACATGGTCAGAATTAAATAAGAAGAATTCGGCCGAGGGAAAGGCCCCTATTATGACAAAGCTTAGCCATGCAGCAGAGAAGCTTATACGGCTGGGGCACCCATATAGTAGAGACAACCATGAGGCCAAGGTCAACTATGTGTCATGGTCTTCCATGCAGCAGAGCTAGTCATGCTGCTGAGGCCAGCCATGCATGCGACAAAGTTGGTCATGCGGTCGAGTGGCTTATGCGGCTAAGCCACCCATGCGGCAGTGAGTAAGTTGGCGCATAGACGGATCCATGCGTCCAACCGTGCATATGTGCCTCTATATTCAACTGAACCCTTTCATCTTTCTCATGAAACCTACCCTTGATCGGCGGCTGAACATCGATAGAGAAAAACAGAGGGCCCTCCACAGCGGAGCGAGCCTTCCCCTTGCTCTTGGCCATCCCCTTGCTCTTAGCGGCAGCGACAGCGGCAAAGAAAGCGACTTTGGGGGCCATGTCAGTGAGCAGCAGAAAAAAAGGAAGAGGAAAAGATAAGAAAATAGAGAATTTCTTTCCCTCTCCTCAGGACCCTTATATAGATGGGGATATACAACTAGGGATAAATGTGGCGGCAGTTCTAATCCCAACGCCTAGATCCACGAAACGTCAAAAAGATGATGGCGAATTCTCGTTGGTTTAGCCGCTTTATCTTCTGTGAATTGTTGCCTCAAACTCCGTGTCAACTGACAGCACAGAATCCCAATAGATCGTCTTGGAGATCGAACCAAATCCACTCATTTAATGACTTGACAGCCTGACAGACCGTGCTATGCAGCAACATAAAGTTATGTGACATGTCTCTAATATGCGGCCAAAAGTGCTCGATCATGCTTCTTATTCAAAGTATTCCAAACTCGTCATTTTGGAAACATTGAAGTGGATCTTGTAGAAGCATAAAAATACTACACGCCGCATAGAGCTCATGCCGCATAAAACATGATAGATACGACCAGACGAAAGCTGCATAATAACCTTCATGCTGCCAGACCAACCAAGTAGTAAAAGGCCGCATAAAAGATCCTTTACACACTCTCCACAACTTGACAAAAAGGCCTGACGGCCTCGATACACGCAAGAAGGCCGCAAGCAAAAAGACAAAGAATCACATCCAATAATTAATGACCTCGTCAGACGTGCCATACCATGTGTTCCACCTATGCGACTTCAATACTATGCGGCCTTAATGATCTGCAGCCTCAGTCATATGAAAGCTCATATGCGGCCAGGACACATATGCGGCCATAACACACATGCGGCCTCGACTCTATGAGTCATCGTCCTCATGAAGCCAAAGTGTCCATCAGACCAAAGGCGGATGAAAGCACATATGCAGCCTCGCCAATATGCCGCCAGAGTGTCTATTTGACCAAAGCCCAAACAAGAGCACGTATGCGGCTACAAGACCAATGCGGCTACTCTATCATGTGGCCAAGATGCTATATGGCCTCCAGCTCACAAGATCTTCCTGTTACAACTGCAGAGATCTTTGCACAGTTGGTGTTGATTACGTGTCCAACTGACCAAGTCATGCCCACAATGGGGTGATAACAACCCCAAAATCTCATCGACAACATATATGAACCAAACTCACGTGGTAGCTTCCCCGTGAAATATGGTCACAGTTGCAACTGCATGCTGTTGAAGTATCCCTACACGGCCACCAAGAAGGAACATATGCCTCATCTATAGCACGTCCACAGGACAGCTATAAATAGCAAGGTACCATACCCATACAAAGTCAACCAGGCTGGCTATTGGCAAACCTAACCTCGAGCAAGAGAGAAGAGCTTACGCATCGGATTATCCACGGAGTAAAGAGAGTTGCTACACTCGTAACCCTCTATCGTCACCTCCAGAACACAAAATTTGTACTTAGATTGTCTTCTAGGACTTCTTTGTACTTTTTTTAGTTTGTTAATAAAATTAAGTTCTTTTAGTTCTCATTTTGATTTAATAGAAAACAACAGGGACATGGTATTCATCGAGCATCAGACCATGACCAACACTCAGGATTTCGATATGTCACTACCATATTTTCTAGGAAAGGATATTTTAGTAATTTTATATTTAATTAAATATTGTGCTTGATAAATAATTAATTATTGTATTATTTAATTATTGTTAGATGTTAGTTATTTATTTTGGACTTTGTTAGTGGACCTAACTAGTTTAGTTTAGACTCATGGACCAACATGTATTAATTGTTAAATTTTAGCCCATTTAGAAAGTCCATTGATTAGGAGGATGATTAAATTAATTAAACAATTAGACTAGAAGCTTCCCTCCTTAATTATTTCTTCATGAGAGGCCCCAAGGGGTATATTGGACATTACATAGTAGCTTGAGGAAGGGGTAGAGGGGGCCGGCCTATTAAAGAGGGGAGAAATTGTTTCTCTCTCCTCTTTTCATTTGCAAACTAGATCTAAAATTTTTCTCAACCAAATTCCTTCATTTTCATATCATTTCCCTACCAAATTCATTCCAATTGCTTTCCAAATCACCATTGGAGACTAGTGAAGAAAGAATCTAGAAGGAGAAAGTAAGGATCTACAAAGAGGAGCAAGGATCTACAAGTTGGAGGCCAATTTCATCATATTTGGAGGTTTCATTGGGAATCCACCTCCCAATAGATAAAATTTAATTTTTTTTCCTTAATTTAGGTTCTAAATATGATATTTAACCATAATAAATTAACCCATATGTATAGGCTACCCATAGGATTTGGTTTTGTATTCATAGGAGGCCTATTGAGAAAGTTATAGTGCTTTTTGTGTCAATTTTGGGAAAATTTCGAGATTGTTATTTGTTGTGTGTGTCAATTATTCTTATAGATAAATTTGGCATGTGCTTGTGTGTTTGGGGCTAGTGTCGTGTCCACAATTGGGTACGTGTAGGTCGTATCCCGATAATTTGGTGATACGTATTGATTTGGGGATTTTTTCTCCAATACGGGACTTTATGCATGTCATATTTTGACACAGACACGTAGATTTATGTTTGACTCTTCTTATTGTTCATAAATACTATATTAGACTTGTTCGTGTCCTTCGGGGTATATTTGGATGAGTGGTGGACTCATGTCGCAAGCGTATCCTAGATCTAGTGGTATACGGGTATGATATGCTCCATGTGTTTGTGCAAATTCTTCTAGATCTATTTCTCATGTGTTCTTAGTCTTGGTAATGTGTAATTATAAACATGTATATATGTATATTGTGTGTATTTATAATTATGTATCAGATGTCATAGATCTATGTTTCTATTTATGTATATATTTATGTAGCTATTATTCTACATATGTAAGAGCTATTTAATATTGTAGTGTATGTATATATATTGTAGTATATCTATAATGTATATGTTATGTGTATATATATATATATATATATATATATATATATATATATGATGTTATATATATATATGTACGTTATTGTTATATGTATTTATTATGTATACATATCTTATATAGTTGTAATTACGTATATATATGATACTATATTGTTATATGTATTATTGTGTACATATATATATATTTTTATATAGTTGTAAGTTATATATATATATATATATATATATATATATATATATATATATATATATATATATATATTTATATATATTATATTGTGCTATATATATATATATATTATATTGTGTTATATATATATAAGAGATAGGAGAGGCGACAAAAGTTTTAGTGACAGCCTCAGTGTCACAAACAGCAGCAGCAGCAGGAAAATAGCAACAGCAGCAGCAATAGCAACAGCAGCAGCAACAGTAGCGACGGTCGTAGCTCACCAACGGCGACGGCAGCAGAAAACTGTTGCTATAGCAGCAGTACAACAGCAGTATCAGCAGCGTATCAGAAGTTTTAGCAATGACAGCCAAGGGTTTTTAGTGACACATATGCGGTTATATTAGTTATTATGTATTTAAATATAATAGTTATATATGTGTATATATATGATATTAATATATACGTATATATGTTCCTAATTGCTAATTGTGTTTTAGTATACTATATGTATAATATTTAGTTATTAGCATATATTATTTATGGGTAGTTAGTATAAGTAAGGTATTGGATATTACCTTGAGATACCAAGGTAAGTATCAAGGTAATTGGGGATACCCAAGGTATTGGATTTGGATATCAAGATTGAGGTTTAGTGTTGTGATACCAAGTTGGTTCTAAACCAAGGTATTCATTTAATGTTTGTAATTAGGATTTTATATATGTAATATTGTTTGATATTGTATGAGTGTGATATTTCATATCCCTATTTTTACGTATCCGGAGATATGGTATCCTAGTATCCTAAGATGTAGCTTTTATGACCTAGAACTCTAGTGTTTGAACCCAATATCCTTGAGATAGACTCATGCAACCTAGAAATAGGTAGTTTAATATATTGAACATAGTTTGACTATAGTTGACCATAGTTTGGTCTAGAGTTGACTTAGTTTGACTTTTGACTTAGAATTGACTTATTGACCTAGAAGTTGACTAGTTTAACTTATTTTCTTTTTGAAAACTTGTATTGATGTTATATTCCATATCTAGGTCTTCGAGGCACCGTATCAGACATCTGTGAGACTATTTATTGGACTTCAGGCGAGTACATTCTCTGATAGTTTCTCATTTATGATATCCTCTATGTTCATTGTATCTAGTATAGATATCCATGTTTCTTGACACGATGGTTACACGGATTAGTATATTCGGATCTCATCATGAGATATTATTTTTTGTATATGGTATATCTTGTGCAAATCTTGTTTTATTGATTATCTTGTGCATGTACATACACTGATTCTCGGGGAGATTTGCTACATTTCTAGAGAATCTCGTGCCATAGCATACCATGGTTGGATCTATTATACCAGTCGGGTGGAGAGTATTTAGTGTAGATATGTGATTATACCCTCCTTGGCATGTCTTATTCCTTGTGAGTGTTGATCATACACCGCACGTATGATCAACCAGGCCATTATACTCTTGTTCAAGTTCCCTAGCCGATCACATGTTAAGTTAGTACTCACACACTTAGACATTAGTATTCTTGTTCATTGACATATTGTTCATTATTGTGTTTATTCTAGTATTTCCTTATTGTACATCTCTTGTATCTATTGTTGCATCTTGTATATTCACATCTATTTAATGTTACATAGTTTTTATCATTGATTAGAACTCATATTAGAGATGTACTCTGTTCCTTTCCTGGCTGGATATATTTTTTCCATATGACACTAAGGACTGGTATCCTACACATTATGGACATCAGAATATTATGATTTTAGAGTTAGAGACCCTGGCTCAGGAGGGACTTATCCCAACTGAGACAGATAATCCGGAATTAGTAGCTTCTTAGTATTCTTGTACTGGATTTGTCTCCAGCTTACTTTGTTAGTATTTCTGTTAGACTCATTGATGTTATTATTTAGACTCATGAGTTGTATGTGACTATTCAATTCTTTATCTGATTCGTGCTCATTTCATCTTAGATCTATGATTGAGTATATTATAATTGTTGGCGGCTCATTATATTGCTAGATATATAGATTACCCAGACAGCGTTCTATCCCTGATTCTGCGACGTAGGCTGGGCGTTGTTCCCAACTTGCATTCCTACATCAGGTGCGGATCGTAAAACGATATGCCTTATGAGGCTGAGGAATTTCCTGTATTAGAGTTATTTTACTTCGAGGAGTTTTAAGAGGATATCGCAGAGGATCCAGTTATGGGGGAGCCAGTACATGGAGTTGCTCCCAGGCTTGATCATCGGCCTGCTGATAGTGGTCAGGGTGATCTTCAAGAGGATGAGCATGCCGAAGAGGCTATTCCTGATAAGGAGGCTATTGTTACATAGCCAGCACCAGTGGTTCCATTGAGGAGGAGAGATAGAGAGCGTTGACTATCTATGAGATACTCACCGGGTGAGTATGTTCTACTGACTGACGAGGTAGAGCCCAAAAGTTTTACCGAGGCTATGTAAGACGAACACCGACAGTAGTGGATAGAGGCTATGTAGGAGGAGATGGGTTCCTTACATGCCAATTCTACTTATGAGCTGGTGTTGTTGCCAAAGGGTAAGAAGGCTTTAAAAATTTAATGGGTGATCAGAGTGAAGCAGACAAATATTCGCTACTAGCCCTCAATACAAAGCAAAGCTGGTATAAAGGCTATAGTTAGCGAAAGGGCATGGATTACGATGAGATCTTTTCGTTAGTCATCAAGCAATCGTCTATTCGGGTGGTGCTAGCATTGGCAGCCAGTTTTGACTTAGAGGTCGAGAAGATAGACGTGAAGACGTCATTCCTCCACGGTAATTTTGAGGAAGAGCTTGTATGGTCTGACGAAGGCTCCGAGGCAGTGGTACAGAAAGTTTGAGTCATTTATGTGGAAGTATGGTTTTGCACGGACTACGTTGGACCACTATGTATTTGTTAGGTACTTTGCCAAGGATGATTTCATCATTTTAATGCTCTATGTTGATGATATGATACCGTTGGTCGGAATACCACTAGGATAGCGAAGTTGAAGCGCCAACTGAGCTCAGCCTTCTCTATGACGAATTTGGGCGCAGTACAATTATTCTTGGGATGGAAATCAGCTGAGAGAGAGAGAGAGAGAGAGAGAGAGAGAGAGAGAGTTTAAGATGTTATACATGTCCCAAAAGAAGTACATTCACCGGGTACTTCAGCGTTTCGGGATAGACGGGTCAAAGAAAGTGAGTAACCCTCTTACGGCTCACTTAAATTTTCCTTAGGAGCAGTGTCCATCTACTGAGGACGAGAAAGATGATATAGAGAGGGTTCCATATGCCTCAGCTATGGGGAGTCTCATGTATGCTATGGTGTGTACAAGACCAGAAATTGCTCACGCAGTTGGCACAGTTAGCATGTATACTTCTAATCCTTGAATGTTACATTACATTGCGGTCAAGTGAATTCTACGATACCTTCAGGGCACTGCCGATTGGAGACTTTTTTTTGGTGGTGACGAGCCGAAGCTGGTTGGGTATACCGATGCTGATATGGCTGGAGATGTAGACACGAGAAGATCGACTTCGGTCTATGTGATAATATTTGCTGGTGGAGTGGTATCGTGGCATTAGCGGATGCAGAAGTGTGTTGCCTTGTCGACGACAGAGGCAGAGTACATTGCGGCGACGGAGGCTTGCAAGGAGTTGTTGTGGATGAATAAGGTGTTGCCATGTACACTTTGCTTTGACTTTAATTAGATAATTATGATTGGATCCTTCATATATTAACTTTTCATATAATTAGATTTCTAATTTATAGCAAACTAATTTATGATTTGATTTTCATTAAATATATTATTAAATGTAATTAGATTTTATTAAATATTTGTGGCTTTTATATATGGTTTACAAATACATGGAAACCCTAATTCATGCAATGGTTTATAAAAAGACTCATGTAATATAGAACAAAGAGAGGAGAAAAAAAGAAGAAAAAAAGGTGGCAAGAGTGCTTTGCAATATTGGAGAGGAGAAAGAAGGATTGTAGGCCGTTTCGAAGAAGGAGATCAATTTCGTGTATTTCTTATTGTCCTTCTTCTTCGTGGTTGTAATCTACTTTTTGTTCCAAAGAGTTATGGTGATCCGTGTTGGATCGGTAAGGAGCTTGTAGAGGGTGTATTTTCTTTATTCCATTAGTGGAGGTTCATCAAGGTTGGACTCCGATCGTCCCGTCATTTTTTCCGTAAGAGTTTTCCACATAATCTCTGAGTTTGTGATTTGTGTTTCACGTTTTTTGGTTTGTGCATTTTGCTATGTTCTTTCGCAGGTACTCTCAGATTTGGGGAACGATTTTCGTGCTTTTGTTCCCAACACCCATGAAATATACCCTAAAGTCTTGTGTGGAAAGATTATCTTACATACGAGACCTAAGCCATCAAACCTTACGAATTTATCTCAATTTTAAGAACTATGAGCTTGTGAAATCTGCCCATGAAAATATATCTTGTAGTTTCATAAGTGGAATATAATTTTATTTGAAACCCTAATAGCATAAGATGTGTGATACATCACATACAAATCCATAACATATTGCACACTCCCAATCGAAATACAAGAAAAGAAAGACAAGGAAATGCATAGATCAACTTTATTACACAAACCATAGCATGATCTGATAATTATTCCCATTACGTACGTAATCATCCAGAGATTGATCGATCAGTGATATATCTCGATGATTGAACGCAGTCCCAGTGCAGGCAGTATCTTGTACTCCTTGAATCCAGCCGCGTCGAAAAGCTTCTTCCATTCAGCTTCAGTCCTCTGCTTCCCGGTGGTATGAACCATCATGTGAATATCGAAGTGAAGCTGCGTCTCAGTCACCTTGGGATGCACACCGTCGGAAGTATCTACGACTCTGTCGATGATGATTACTTTCCCTCCCTTCTCCTTCGTCGGAATGACCTTCTTGCAGTTCTTCAGTAGCTTGACACATTCCTCGTCGCTCCAACAGTGCATTACCCACTGCAAATGAGTGATGATCAGTTTTAGAAAGATATTGCTGCTGTGCTATCATGTGTTCATAGCAACTCTAAATATCATTTGGCACCCACGTGATAGAGTTGTCAGAGTCATTCATAAAAACTTGGTTCTTTTTAGATTTTATTTTTTATGCTATATGTCAAACTCGATTCCGATATGGGATAAGGCTTGCATAATGATAATGATAATGGTGGTTGCATTAAGATCGATCGTATATACAAAAGTAAGTCAAGCACTTGAGAGTCTAACCTCTAACATAGAATGTGCTGACTTTTGCTACAACCATTTAGTAAATTCTAGGATTTTGTAAATCTATTATGGGCAAGGGTATGGGCTGGAGGGTGGACTAATTGTTTCCTGACACACGCGCGCGCGCGCACACACACACACACACATATATATATATATATATATATATATGCTAGAGGATCATTGCCATATATATATATATATATATATATATATATCAGTTCCATTCTAATAGACGTGTAAGGTTATGGAGCAATTCTGGTTTCATTTAACGGACGCCTCTGAAGATTTTCTCCATAGTTTCAAATTAATATTTAAATAATAGATTTAATTCTATCATAATAAGGTAGATTTAAATTTAAATTAACATTAATATTTGAAAATTCAAAAGAAAACTAATATTAAATTAATTTTATTGTTAATATTAATGTTACATTAATGTTAATATTAATTTTGGTATTAGGGTTAATGTAATAATAATTTTAATACCAATGTTAATATTAAAGGCAAAAATAATCTATATTTTAAAATAATTCATCTTTTAAATATTATATCTTTTAAGAATAATCTATCTTTAAAAAAATATATCATTAAAAATAATCTATATATCTTTAAAACAAATCTAGAGAATAATATATATATTTAAATAGGGAATTAAATATATTTTTAAGAGAGATAACATGTATATATGTTTAAATCTATCATTTAAATCTTAATTTGAAACCTACGGAATAAACGTACGGAGGAGGAGTCCGTTAAATTAAATCGTAGTGTTCCGTACTGTATACGTACATACCTATAAGAAAAAAATTATATATATATATATATATATATACATATATATATATATATATATATATACATATATATATATATATATATACATATATATATATATATATATATATATATATATATATATATATATATATATTTTTTGTGTGTGTGTTTGTGCGTGTGAAAAATGGAAAAAAAAAAAAATGAAGTTGGGGTGTGCTAGAACCCACCCCAATACCTATTGTACGCCTTTGATTATGGGTATCAATCACGACCTTAGAAAGAAATATGGACACTTCAAAACTATGAGTCGTATCGTATTAGATACATATTGTAATTGACACACCAAAGACACTCCAATACACACAGACATGCAAGCTAAAATAATTGTCGTCTATGTTACATGACCTAAAAAGAACATTAACGAAGAGACCAGAATGGATTATCAAGCAAACCTTGAGTATGAGTGCATCCGCGGGAGGGATGCAGTTGAACATGTCCCCCGCCACATACTTGACCTTATCACTCTTCTCCAGAGCTTCAATCACATGCGGGAGATCGAAAACAGTGCACTTCACGTCAAGAAACGCATCGGCTATTGCCAGCATCATGGTCGTCGACCCAGCCGCCACCTCCACCAGCGTCTTCACCCTTTGGAACCGATCACCGCAGTCCTCGATGAGCACTTTCGTGATCGCACCCGTGTCGCTCCCCACCCCATCTTTTAGCAGCTTGCCGAACCCGGGCATCGTGTCCGTCGCCTTCCAGATGAACGTCCCATGTGCCATCTCGAACGCTGTAGACGGCTCCACGGTCCGAAACCACGAGCTCAAGGACTACCACGGGAACAGCACCGACTCGTCGAGCATGAGCTCGATGAAGGGAGTGATGCAAGCACCCTTCTCCTTGATCAACGGAATGGAGTTGGTGGTGATTGTGTAAGCATCCTCATTGCTAGTAGAGGTCATGATCGTAAAGAAACCATTGTGGACGATGACAGTCTCTGTGCTGCAAACTACGTAAAAGAACGTGCCGGGAAGATGAAGTAGCACACAAAGGGAGAGAGGAGTTTATTAGCTTGGTGTTTAAAATTTCTACATGTATGCCTTTGCTTTTATAAGCCTACTAAACCATAACTACAATGCCTACAAGCATGGAAGGCCAAGGGTTTTCCCTTTAGAATAGGACACCCCTTGAGAATAGGTCTGAATTGAGCATAGTGAGAATTGGTCTGGCTCTCTCGACGACTATCGCGCCACTGACTCTCTCGACGACGCCATTTTGCTGAGGCGAGTAAGGCGCGGTGAGGTGGCGCTTGATGCCGTGGCGCTCGCAGTAGTCGTTGAAATTGTTCGACGTGAACTCGCTGCCACGGTCTGTGCGTAGTACAAGAAGCTTGCACTTCAACTCGACCTCCGCCGCAGCCTGAATGCGTTTGATCACCTCGCTCGCCTCGTCCTTGGATCTAAGAAGCTTGATCCACATGAACCTGCTGTAGTCGTCGACGAGGAGAAGGAAGTAGCGCTTCCCGCCAGGTGTCGCCGGTGAGATGGGACCACACAAGTCCGCGTGCACCAAGTCGAGAGAGTCAGTGGCGCGATAGTTGGCGTGCCGGGGAAATGAAGTGCGTCGCTGCTTCCCGGCCAGACAGCTGTCGCACAATTGATCGACATAATCAATGTGCGAAAGGCCGTCCACCATTTTTTCCCTGCTCAGGCGACGAAGGGCATTGAAGTGTAGATGGCCGTAGCTCGCATGCCAGCGCCACGCCATGTCCGAGCACTGTGCCGCGAGGCATACCGGCAGTACGATCCGTAATTGAAGGATATATAGACGATTTGAAGTGCGTGATACCTTAGCAAGGAGGCGGCGCTGTTTGTCGCGGATACGAAGCATTCCATCCTCGATTAGCGTAGAGCAGCCGGTCTCGTCCAATTGCCCGATGCTGACAATGTTGCTACGGAACCGGGGAATGTAGTAGACGTTGGTGAGGGCTCGATGTTCTCTTCCTTGGCCCATGAACACCACCATGCCCCGGCCTTGGATGTCCACGACGGAGCCTTTGCCAAATTTGACGCTGCCCCGCACGCCGGTGTCGAGTTCGGAGAAGACTGCCCGCGCGCCTGTCAAATGGTTAGACGCTCCCGTGTCGTAGTACCAAGTCACATTGTCGGTGTCCTCCCGCTCCCCAAGCTTTACCATGGTGCAATCCTCGTTGAGCATTACATGCTCGGTCGCCTCGGCGTGGGTGTAGTACATTTCGGCGATTGTGCACACCTGCGCCATCAGAAGCGCCGGTTCGTCCTCCTCCACCTGCGCTAAAAGGGCCTCGTCCTTCTTCTTCTTGCGGCATTCACGAGCCCAGTAGCCCAGTTTTTCGCAATAATGGCACTTTTCGTCGCGAGTTGCACCGGAGCCGCTCCTTTCGCCGCTCGGCTTGGGATCGCGCGCTCCCGAGACCCTCTCCGGGACGCGCCACTTCTTCTTCTGGCCGCCGTTTCTGGCCCCCCTGCTGGACGAGCTGCCTCTCTACTGTTTCTTGCGAGCAGCCCACTCCTCCTCTGTAAGCAGTAACTTACCATCCGAGGTGTTGCCACTCTCGATCTCATCCCTGATCTCCGCTGCTTTAAGCCTCCCCGTTAGATCCTCAATGGTGAGTTCATCGAGATCCAAAAGAGTCTCGATGGCTAGGGCGATCTGGCTGTACTTCTTGGAAACCGCCGCCAGCATCTTGAGGATGAGCTTGTCCTCGGAGATCTAGTCGCCGAGTGCGGCGAGAGCGCTCGACAGAGTAGTGAGACGCATGGCGGAAGAGTCCACGCCCTCACCGTCCCGGAATGCGAGCTGTTCGTACTGTTTGCGTAGCGACTGCGCCTTCGCTTTCTTGACGCCATTGCTGCCGACGTGCACCGTCTTCAAAGACTGCCATGCCTCCCGCGCCATCGCCTTGATCGCCAGTGATGAGATCATCGCTGGCGGGACAGAACGTAGGAGAGACTCCATCGCTTTCCTATCCAGCTCTCGCTCCGTCGTCCCGGTGTGCACCGCCGCCCAGAGACCTCTTGCCTCCAACATACATTGCATCACCAGGGCCATTCGTCGTAGTTTGCACGCGTGAGTTGCGGATACTGCATCCCGCCGGACTCCTGAAACACCTTCGGGATCACTAGGGTGCCTGCCACGCTCGAGCCGCTCGCTGGACTCGACGCCGACATTGATGGAGGTGTGATTGGATTCCCGTCCGCATCAAACGACATGGCTTTGATACCACTTGACAGTCTCTGTGCTGCAAACTACGTAAAAGAACGTGCCGGGAAGATGAAGTAGCACACAAAGGGAGAGAGGAGTTTATTAGCTTGGTGTTTAAAATTTCTACATGTATGCCTTTGCTTTTATAAGCCTACTAAACCATAACTATAATGCCTACAAGCATGGAAGGCCAAGGGTTTCCCCTTTAGAATAGGACACCCCTTGAGAATAGGTCTGAAATGAGCACAGTGAGAATTGGTCTGAAATGAGCACACAGTTTAAGTAATAGACGAGGAGGGTCATGAAGCGTTGGAAGTTGGGGATTCGTATGGGTGGGATGGAGAGCTTGGTTGCGAGCTCGGTGAGGGTGATGGGCTTGCCATGGCTGTGGACAGCGTCGGGGATTCCGAGCTCGATTGCGACCTTGAGGGATAGGGAGTTGATGAAGCTGAAGTTGTGGAGCCAAAGGTGGGATTGTGCTTCGAGCAGCTCTTTGGAAGTTGGTCCTTCGGTGGTGGTGGTTGACGCCATTGTCGTTGCTATTGTATATGTTCTTGGTGTGAGTTGGAGATGGTCTTAGACTCCCAATAAATAGATGTTTGGTGATGAAGACAGGAGGGATGTCGCACCAGTGAAAAAACTTTCTCTTAAACCAAAATTTAAATTTGATATCCTAAACTTTAAAACTAGACAACATGATATTTCAATTATAATTGTATAAGCTAATAACCTATCATTTTTAACATAAAAATTAAAATGGCAAAAATATCTACACACAGTCTTCTCCCCTCCCCCTCTCTCCTCAACGGAGACGACGATGGCAGCAGCGGGGCAGGAGGGTGGCGGCGGCATTGAGGCAAGGGGGGAAGGGGCCAGGAGGGGGGCGGCAACAAGGAAGTTACCAACTTTACATATTCCTAAGTAAAAGTTACCATTTTTTGTGTAGTGGCAACATTATGAACAAGAGCATGATAGAAAGCTCATTTTTTTATATAAAGGGTTTTGGCATCCAAACTAGACACTCAGACTTGTACAGTTTACACCATCAAAATTTGAGGGTTTATAGTTTGGAAGTCCAAATCCAGGAGAAAGAAGCAAGGAGAGAGTACTAGATTTCATCATGTTGAAACAACAATGACTGAAGGTTAGATTCATTTAAAATATTGTTATTTTGATCCTTTTGTTTAATTTCGCATCTAGGATCACACATTGATCTAACATTCATCTCAATTTTAAATAGTTTGAGCTTGTGGATTCTGCCCATGAAATATATATCTTGTAGTAGAAAGTATACAGAGCAAGCGATGTAGCTAGAACTTATTCCACTTAAGAGACGCTAATAGCATAACATATGTGATACATCACACACACACACACACACACACACACACACACACACATATATATATATATATATATATATATATATATATATATATCATCCACAACAAGACACATATTGCACACTCTCAATCCAAATACATGAAAGGAAGACAATGAAATTCATAGATCAACTTTATTTCACAAACCAAAGCATGATTATTCGCAGCACATAATCATCCAGAGATTGATCGATCAGTGATATATCTCGATGATCGAACGCAGTCCCAGTGCAGGCAGTATCTTGTACTCTTTGAATCCAGCCGCGTCGAAGAGCGTCTTCCATTCGGCTTCAGTCCTCTGCTTCCCGGTGGTATGAACCATCATGTGAATATCGAAGTGAAGCTGCGTCTCGGTCACCTTGGGATGCACCCCGTCGGAAGTATCCATGACTTTGTCGATTATGATTGCTTTCCCTCCCTTCTCCTTGCTCGGAATAGCCTTCTTGCAGTTCTTCAGTATCTTGACACAGTGCTCGTCGCTCCACCCGTGCATTACCCACTGCCAAGTGATGATCAGTTTTATAAATATGTGTCTCCAACCTATATGAAGTGCTATGTTTGTATTATGACTTTCGGTATAAACATATTGGAATAGGTAACTGATTTTTTCCAACGTATATGTCCGGACTTGATACAACTCTCTCAACTCGATCCCAATGGTGCTCAAGTGAGCATGTCGTCCGCTCCACTGCTGTTGCACCCGACCCACAATAGACCGTAACGCAGTCACTCCCCATGGTTAGAACCTAACCTATTGGGGGAGAATACCTCCCAACCCTGTCACGTAGAAGTGAGTGTCTGACACGTGTCCGGAAATAACTATCAGAAAAGGCAGTGTCTGGTATATATGTGTCCAACATGGAAAATGCAAACAAGATTATTGTCCCCAACCTACATAGAGTGTCATGTCTGTATCATGGAAAATATGAATAAGATGATTGTGCACAACCTACAGGCGAGACTAGATTTCAGGCTACGACAACCCCATCAGTTTAGGATAACCCTCCAAGTCAAACATGACCTGCAAGAGGTCAGATAAGACGTAGGACATAAAGATACGGCTAGATCAACTCAACCTCCCAGGCCGGCCTTGCCAACCTACATAAAGTGTCATGTCCGTATCGTTCAAAATCCCTTATAGTATCGTGTCCTATTCATGTTGGTGCAACCCACAGTAGATATTAAAATACAAATTAACGACGAGAGCTTAATGGATTACCAAGCAAAATCATATACCTTGAGTATGAGTAAATCCGCGGGGGGGATGCGCTCGAACATGTCTCCCCCCACATACTTCACCTTATCACTCTTCTCCAGAGCTTCAATCATATGCGGGAGATCGAAAATTGTGCACTTCACGTCCGGAAACGCGTCGGCTATTGCCAGCGCCATAGTTCCCGTCCCTCCCGCCACCTCCACTAGCGTCTTCACCCCTAGGAACTGATCACCGCAGTCCTCGATGAGCACTTTCGTGATCGAACCCGAGTCGCTCCCCAGCCCTTCTCTTACCAGTTTGCCGAACCCCGGCATAGAGTTTGTCGCATTCCAGACGAACGTCCCATGCGCCTTCTCGAACGCGGTAGACGGCTCCTCGGTCCGGAACCACGAGCTCAAGGACTGCCACGGGAACAGCAGCGACTCGTCGAGCATGAGCTCGATGAAGGGAGTGATGCAAGCACCCTTCTCCTTGATCAGCGGAATGGAGTTGGTGGTGATGGAGTAAGCATCCTCATTGCTAGTAGAGGTCATGACCGTGAAGAAACCGTTGTGGACGAGGAGGGTCATGAAGCGTTGGAAGTTGGGGATTCGTATGGGAGGGATGGAGAGCTTGGTTGCGAGCTCGGTGAGGGTGATGGGCTTGCCATGGCTGTGGACAGCGTCCGGGATTCCGAGCTCGATTGCGACCTTGAGGGATAGGGAGTTGATGAAGCTGAAGATGTGGAGCCATAGGTGGGATTGTGCTTCGAGCAGCTCTTTGGAAGTTGGTCCTTCGGTGGTGGTGGTTGACGCCATCGTCGTTGTTATTGTATTTGTTCTTGGTGCGAGTTGGAGATGGTTTTCGACGCCCTATAAATAGGTAGATGATGATGATGATGATGATGATTATGAATAGAGAGGTACCTTGCACTAGTGGTAAGAAAAGAAGAAGAAGAAAAAAAGGGTTAGATGCACTAGTGAAAGGACTATACCTCGTGATCCTTGCTTATAATAATTTATTCTCAGTGATGTGATACACTGTAGGCTGTAAATGAACAAGGAAATTTATAAGCACACTACAAAGTTTAACCAGGACTAATCCAGGATTGGGACTAGTCCATTAATGAACAAAGTTTACTCATATTAGGATTGGAACTAGTCCATTAATGAACAAAGTTTACTCACACTAGTCCATTTTTTACTCATACTAGCCCAAATCCCCCTAATCTCCACCGGAGTTCTCCTCCCTCCTCCCTTTCTTGCCGGAGCCATCCTCCTCCGCCTCCTCCCCCGTCCTCCACCGCCGCCTTCCGTCGCCGCCTCCCGTCGCCATCGTCGCCTCTGCCTGCTCCTCCGCCTCCCGCCGTCTCCCGCCGTCTTCGCGCCGCTCCTCCCTCCCCTCCTTCCTCCATCGCTACCACAGGTCCTCCACTCCGCCGCCGGAAGACATGAATAATAACACAATGACAAAGAAAAATAATATCACACAGAAAACCAAAAAAGAAAAGAAAAAATAGAAGAACTATCAAAATTTGACATATATGTTGATTTTTAGGACTGTCAAAATTTTGACAGTCCTTCCAATTGGTAGGCATGTCAAAATTTTGACAATCCTAAAATTTATTTTCTGTTAATTTATTTTGTTAATTGGTGGCGGGGGGGGAATTTATTTTGTTAATTTTATGTTTTATTTAAGAAAATATATTTTAACGAAATAAAATTAAAATAAATTAACAGTAAATTTACTGTATCAAAATTTCAAATTTAACAAAAAATTAAAATAAATTAACTCAGTTGTCGATATGTATCAAAATTTCAAAATATCCCAAATTTCTATCCTTAAAATTTGTTAAAGTATTCTGTTATTTAAAATAGTAAATTTATTATTGGTACATAAAATATTTTGTAAAAAAAAAAATTACCAAAAGTAAAATTTGGAGGTCGAAACATCGTTTTTTTGCGTTTCTAAAAATTTGGGAAGTCCGTCAAACGGTAAAACCGTTTATCCCGAAGTACTTTTCCATATGGTCATTTTGGCACAAACTGGACCTTGTTTCGATCTCCCATTCAAAAGTTATAATACTTTAAAGTTTATATTTTATATTTTTGCCTGTAATATGTACGTCTTACTTCGGAAGAAAATTTTCTCTACACGAATTGTGTTACTCTCGTCGAAAACATACAAATCGACCTATTGTGTGACGAAAAACAATTTGAAAACAAATAGTTATGGCCGTTCGAAGTTTGATCGACGACAGCCGTAATATTCGTATGGCAGATTTTTTTATTTTTTTTGGGTTCAATGATAACATATTTTATTTTGGATTTTAAACTAAATAAAAAACTAAAAATCCAAAACTAACTTAATAGAAAAAAAGTAAAAAAAAAATCCTAACAAATAAAATGAGGACTGTCAAAATTTTGACAGTCCTCATTGTTTGTGGGACTGTCAAAATCCTGACAGTCCTAGTTTCATATAAAATTTTCAGTGGGTTAAAATTAGGACTGTCGAAATTTTGACAGTCCACATAGCTTTTGGGACTGTCAAAATTATGACAGTCCTAACAATTTGTAGGATTGTCAAAATTTTAACAGTCCTTCCAAGTGGTAGGACTGTCAAAATTTTGACAGTCCTGATTATAACAGTCCCGAGTGGATTTTGGTGGTAAACTTGTAATTATCAATGATAAAAATTTGGGCTAGCCCCAAGTAACTTTAAGAGTGGCAAACTTGTAATTTTGGGAAAAATTACATTGGGCTAGTCCCAAGTAATAAGTGTAGTGCCCTTATAAATTCCCATGAACAAAGTAGCTCACAAATTCGACCCGACTCACTCGACTCGACCCGACTAGGATAAGTTTACCTTGGCTAAACTAAATTCCATTGTTAAGTAGGTCGAGCTTGACCAAAAGTTTGATGAAAAATTATATTTATTTTTCGTCACTATTTTCGTCGCTGATCAGCCTCTAATATTGTAGCGACGTCTTAACAATGTACTACTTCTGTCGCTAGGAAATATTATAATTCCAGCACCAACTTTTTCTTTCCCCCAAACTTCATCTCTCTCTCTCCCTCTCTCTCTCCCCGCCCGACCCCCTCTGCGTCCGATCCCCCCTCTCTCCGGCCCCCTCCTCCAGCTCCATCTCCGGCAGCCTCCTCCTTGACCTCCATCTCCGGCCCCATCCTCGTTGACTCCCTTCTCCATCCCCCTCCTCTTCCCCCTCTTCGGCCCCCTCCTCCTTGACCCCCTCTCCTGCGCCCCCCTCCTCTTCCCTCTCCTTGTCGACCCCTCCTCTCCGGCCGCTCCTCAACCCCCCTTTCGGCCCCCTCCTCAACCCCCTCTCCGGTCAGACAGCATGTAATAGCCGTAACTAGGTTATTTTGACTGATGATTTGGACACAGACACATGACACAAACATAGACACCGATACAAGATATATTGGTTAGTATAGATTTAGGTTAAACTTCTTAGTAGTTTTGAAATTGATTTAGGATTACCAATATGGGATGGAAATTCGGATACATGACAAACATACTCTTGACATGGACACAGTCACAGTTAGGGGTGAGCATTATTCAGTTTAATTCGGACCAAAATTGCTTCGAACTGAACTGAACCATTTATTTAGTTACTAAAAACGTTCGTATATTTAGCTACTTAATATATATATATATATATATATATATATATATATATATATATATATATATACTATAATTTAGTTACTATATATAGGTTTGGAAATTAAGTGAAATAGTAGTCACCCTTGTCGATTAGTTTACATTTAAAATTGAATAAAATAGTAGCCACACTTGCCGATTATATATTGGCATTAATATATATAGGAGTGTATCGGCCATATTCGGATGAGTGTCGAGAAAGTATGGTTTTAGATTCGTGTAGAACAAGTATCATAACTCTTCTTTTAACAAATATCCTAACTCATTTTGTAGATAATCCATATTGTTTGAACATATAGAGTACATGCAGAAGCAATGAGTCAATGCTTAGTTGACCGATCGGGGATGTACAATCGACGAAATTAGAGTAGGATTTGTTTGACGGATGATTTCAAGTCGGACATTGAGAAATTTCTCAAATATGCCAGTAGTCAAACTTTTTTCATGGATGAGAGTTTCATTAAGTTCCCTTGTGTCAAATGTCATAATATATCATTCAAAGATATGGATTTCGTGAGAGAGCATCTCTACAAGAAGGGTTTCGTATCGAACTATAAGGAGTGGACGGCTCATGGATAACCTTATTTTTGCAATATCATTCCTCTTTCAATACGGAGGTAGAAAAGTGTCACAATCAGCCCCCGGTGTAGGGATGCAAGTAGTGAACAACGTTCAGCCTACGCCGCAGCATCAGTGGTAGAATATAGTTTTGGTAAACTATCTATCAATATAAAGATGCCAATAACAATATGAATATACTCAATCAAAGTTCTATAGATAGAATAAAGCACGATTATGATAAAAGAATAGAAGAGTCACAATACAACTCACAAGACCAAAATAATATTCAATGAGTCAGAGAAATACTAATAATAATGCATGAGACAAATTCAGTACAAAAGAAAACAAATTACTAAGCTACAAGTCCTGGGTCGTCTGTCTCAGTTGGGATGAGACCCTCCTAAGCCAAGGTCTCTGGCTCTAAGCTAACCATGTCCTGAGGCCCGTAGTAAGTGGGGTACCACTCCTCAGTGCATCTAAAAAAACTATATCCAATCAGGAAAGGAGCAAAGTACATCTCTAACATTAGTTCTAATAAATGATATAAACTATGTAACAGTAAATAGATATAAAATATACAAGATACAATATACAGATACAAGAGATATGCAATAAAAAAAATACTGGAAATAAATACGAGAATTAGCAATAAAGAATGAACAAGAAATACTAATGACTAAGTGAGTGAGTACCAGCTTTAACATGTGATCGGCTTAGAAACTTAATTCAAGAATTATGGCCTGGCTAATCATGATTGCGGTGTATGATTAACAATATTCAATTAACAAGAGTTGATACAAGGAGGGTATGATCACATATCTATACTACATACTTCCCGCCCCAGACTGGTTTAATGTATCCAACCATGGTACATTATGACACGGGATTCACTGTATAGGTAGCTAGTCTTCCCAAGAATCAATGTCTGCACATGTATAAGAAGAACAAGGAAACAAGATTTGCAGAAGATATACCATACATACCAAGGAATAATATCTCACGACGAGATTCGGATATACCAATCTGTGTAACCATCGTGTAAAAAAATCAAGGATATCTACACTAGATACAAGGAACATAAAGGATATCATAAATAAGAAACTATCAGAGAATATACTCGCCGAAAATCCTGTGAACAATATCAAAGATGTCAGGTATGTTGCCTCGAAGACCTAAATATGAAATATTAATACAAGATTTTGGAATAAAAATAAGTTAAACTAGTTAACATCTAGGTCAAAAAGCAATTTTTAAGTCAAAATAGGTCAACTCTAGGTCAAATTAGTCAAACTTTGTCAAACTAGCTATTTCTAGGTTGTATGAGTCCACTACCAGAATAAGGCAATCTAGCGACGTAAAAAAATATCGCTAAATTATTAATAAACGTCACTAAATAAATTTAGCGACGTAATTTGTGACATTTTACTGAAGTCGCCTTTAATCTAGTCGTTGATAGGAAAAACGTCAAAAAATGTCGCTATACCAAAATTTTTTAGCGATGTAAATGTGTCGCTAGATTAGCAACGTTTAGCGATGCAACATCGCTAAATTAGTGACATATGTTATTGTCGCTTTATGTCGCAAATTAGCGACGTACGTAGCAACGTTAATAGCGACGTTACTATGACCTGGCAATACTGCCATGTCAGAAAGTTGCGATGGACAACGACTTTGTTTAGCGACGTCTTTAGCGACGTGTAGTAAGATCGCAACTTATAGCGACGTGTAGTAACGTCGTTAAACGTCGCTAATGATACAGTAAAAATAACTGAATTATTTTTAAACTATTATTCCTGCAGTTTATTAATTCATAATCTTTACAAATAGACCTGGAGCAACCCTCCGTTGAATTTACTGGGTTCGCCGACCCCTTGGGTTGAATACTCAACACCGATAAATTGACATATATTTAATATGAATAATATAATAAAATTTAAAGAAAATAAAATATTAAAATTAAAAATCGAATCAGAAGAAAATATCATCGTAAAGAAGACAACAAATATCCATACAACTGAGTCTCCTAAAGAATACAAAGAATATAGCAAATTTAAAGTCTCCTCCTAAAGAATACAAAAAATAATGCCTAAAACACAAACAATCAATAATAAAATGATCCTAACTAGGACTACTGTGGATCTATAGGAGGATGACCACCGGCGCGCATGAAGGATAAGAACATATCATACTGGTCCCGTAAATTTAACACCGATGTCGATGGAGAAGGCAGTGACGTCGGTGGAGTCTGTGTCTATGTAGGCGCACCAGGAGGACGTATCCGCTCCAACTCTGTGAGTCGTTGGTTGTAAGAATTTATGGTAGATAACAACCTCGTACTGCTATGAATAATTGAATCCTGCATCATTGTCAGCCTTTCGCCCATGGATAGCTGTGATGCCTGCAGCTCCGTCAAGCTGCGCTCTGTCGAGCCTCTAAGATCATTTGTCAAATTCTGGAGCTCTGTGATGCTGCAGTCGAGCATATCAAATCGTACGATGAGCGTCGGATCATCCGCCTGCGGCTGGGACCGGGGCTGCTCCTCTATCCTTCACAACAACTCTTCACGGAGAGACACAATCTGACGGTCAACGTCCTCCTGGACTCGGGTAGACGACTGCGAAGGCTGTGTGGAATGCGCACTTGTCGGGGAGGCCCTAGATGACTGCGTCACAACCAGAGTGGCATAGAATTCTGTACCGTAGTACATACCCCTCTGGAGACCACCAGCGACGGTCACCCACATCTCATCCACCGTCGGAGTTGGAGCGGACTGCGAGAAAGTACCAGTCTCTCCAACTGTAGGTGCACTAGTAGTTGCCTGCTCACACAGCCTAAGATACTCGGCCTAGAAAAGTTTGAATACTCGATAATTGCCTAAGTTATATTAAAATTAAAACAAAGTAAAGTAATACTTACATAGGTCTGCGAGGCCCTCTCATCAATGAGATTTTTGTCCTTTCGATAGGTAGCCAAGAAGACGGTTACCATGTTTGTATCCTCACTCTTCTATACTCGTTAAAAATATATTATTTAGTACTAAAATTAATTTTTTTTCTCTACTACCATTTTATCGTACTTACATTAAAATAATATATATTAAATAAAAACTATACCAAACGACAAAAATGTTCCATCATCGGAATTAAGCCACCACACCACTTTGCAGTATTTTGCCTTTGGCCTTCTTAGACCTTTCCTTGTACATCAGATCTTCGAATCTAGCCCTCATCACGAGCCTTCTGGTCATCCAGAGCATCACGGATAAGCTTGGCGGTAACAGTAGAAAATATCCGCTCGATCAACTCAGCCCTGTGCGGAGGATAAAAATATGTTTGCTACAATAAATAATTTAGTGAGTGAGCATCACTGATCAGTTATATAATATGCATAAATTAGAGGATTTATATAATATATTTTTAACTTAAAGTGCGCAAACTAAAACGCTTTTCTCTCATTCGGAGCTTCAGAGTAGTTGATCCAAGGGCTACCATAGTTGTTCCTCAGAAGAGGTCCAGGCGTCTCTGAACCGACGATGGACGATATCTATAAAGAGATAATTATTTTGATCAAAAAAGTCAATATATGATGAATAAAGAAATATATGATATATATGATGCTAAACTATTTAATTGACTTACTTTGTACCATCGACCCAAATATTTGTCCTAGTCTCCTCCAAAGGTGCGCATGGTGGATCTAGCTGATGTTGGGACAACATCGGCACGACCTCCTCCATATGCTCATCTGTCTCCATGGTTCCATCAGCAGGAGGAACGCTGGACGAGGGAGTACTATCAGGCCTGGAACTACTTTTCCTAGGAGTGATGCCACGTAACGTCATCTCGGTCGGAGATGTGACTGATCGATATACTGGAGTACTGGGCGACGAGGATCCATAACCAACAGTAGGCAGTACCGGAGAATTACTATGTCTACCTTAGGACCTGTCGAACCCTCTGCGTCTTCCTGTCAAACCTGATAACAACATATAATAAATAAAGAAATACACAAATCTATAGTACATTCTACAGTCAAAGTATTATGCATATCTCACAGCATTCATAGAAATGTACATTAAATAACTAGTGGTGTCACAACTCTAAATGGATAATATATTCTACAGTACAAAATATAATGCATATATTTGTCAAAATAGTATATTCTACCATCAAAATATAGTACATTCTACCGGCAAAATATTTAATTTTTAATCATCTTCAGAAAATTTATCTTGTTCGCCTTCTTCGTCCTCCTCTTCCTCTTTCTCCTCCTCATCTTCACTTTTATCTACTTCATCTTTGTCTTCTTCTTCAGATAATTCTACATCTTCTACATTATTACTCGTGTAATGAGTAACTTCCATTGAGTCCACATCTACAATATTTGTTACAAGAGGTAGCTCGTCCTCCTGATAAGCTATTTCGTCAATGTCAAAGGTATTTCTAGCTTTAGTCTTGCATACTGCCCACCAATCCAACCTCACTGTCCCCCGTCTAGGATAAGTTGTGAAGCACACGAACTGAGCCTGACTTGATAGGACAAATGGTTCGTAGCCTTGATATCTACGCTTGTAGTTTATATCCACAAGGCAATGCTTGTCAATTTTTCAACCTTGATCTTGAATCGGATCGAACCATTCATACTTGAATAGCACGATATTAGCATATTTTGTGCCATAATTATATGTCAACTCCATAATCTCTCGTAAGATGTCAAAGAAATTATTACTTGGATCGACGTCTTTGTAGTTCGATGATTTGATACACAAACAACTATTTTTCGTGGAAACAAGATCCAGAAAGTTGTCCCTGATAGGAGCATTTGTTGACTTGAACCTAAATCCATTCACACAGAAACTTGGCCATATTTTAACTACAATAATTATTTCCTTGGCTAGATTTCTAATAGATTCAGCCTCGGGTGTTATTAGACGATCGACCTAAATACCAAAATAGCGATAGTAAGTTATTTATTTTGCAAGTAAAAAAATAAAAAATAATTACCAAGCTCCTTACATATGCGCTCAACCAAGAAGGAAAATGATATCTCATTTCTTTTTCTACTTCTTCGTTTGTTATATAGGGTTTAACTGACTTCAACTCATCATTATATGTGCTAAAAAATAATGAAGCAACTGCTGATTAATAGAATAATAGTAGCTTATACTATTACATTGAGATGATATAAACGTGACATATTAATTACTTACCCCTCTAGCTTCTCCACTTCATCCTCATCGCAATTGAGTAATATATACAACTGAGCAGCCATTAGCTCATCTTCATTCAAATATCTCTTCTTTATTTTGCCCGAAGGCTTTTCGGACGCATTGAATACTTTGAGTATTGTATCATTAGATTCCTGATATCCGTCGTCCTTTCTCGGAGCTCTCATTCTATTAGTAGCAACATGAGATTTGAAATACGCTGAGCAAAAGTTTGTAATCTTCTCGAGAACAAAAGCTTCACAATTAGATCCCTCAACCCGTGCCTTATTTTTTACCTTTCTTTTTAGGTAATAAAGATGCCGCTCCAAGGGGTACATTCACCGATAATCGACAGGACCACCAACACGTACCTCATAGGAAAGATGAATTGACAAATGCTCCATAGAGTCAAAGAATCCAGGAGGAACTAATTCTCGAGCTTACATAGTGTTACCGCAATATCTTTTTTTTGCTTTTCTAGACGATCGACGAGCAACTTAGTAGAACAAAGATCTCTGAAGAATATGTTGAGCTCTGTCAATGGATCCCAAATGACCTGCGGTAAGAATTTCCGAAATATAATCGTAATTAACCTCTCCATGAATACATGACAATCGTGGATCTTCATACCCTCCAGTTTGTTCTCCTTGAGGTCGACGAATCTTCTCAAGTTCGATACGTACCCGTTTGGAAACTTTAGACCCTGAATACACCTACGAAATCTTCCTTTATCCTCTTTCTCCAGTGAAAAAACAGACTTAGATTGCTTTAACTTTCTATTCCCCTCCTCTATCAAATGCAATGCAGGACGTCTACATATTTCTTCTAAGTCCAACCTAGCCTTCGGATTGTCTTTCGTCTTCCCCTTTACCTCCATTACAATATTAATTATGTTATCAAACATATTCTTCTCGATATACATGATATCAAGGTTATGTCTGATCAGATTCGTGCTTCAATATGGCAGATCCTAGAATATACTCCTCTTTGTCCAGTTATGGGTGCGACCAAATTTGTCACATTTGTACCCCTTAGCGGGCTCGTCGATAGCCCTTGGTAAATCTTTTACCTCTTTCCATATCGTGCATGCAGGCCACCTTAGCGGGGGATTGGCCTTCTCCACAACGCCCACATGAAAAGCATTCATGTTCCACTGGTACGGATGATCCTTCGACAAAAATTATCGATGACAATCGAAGAAGTACGGTTTGCCTCCGTATTTCAAACAGAAAGCCTTAGTACGGTCTATGCAATATGGATATAAGAGACGACCATGAGTGCTCCATCCTGATAATATTCCATAGGCTGAAAAGTCGTTGATGGTCCACATAAGTGCTGCCCTCATCTAAAAATTCTGCTTTCTAGAAATATCGTACGTGTTGGCACCTACTTCCCACAGCTGATTCAACTCATCTATCAAAAGCTGTAAATACACATCGATGTTCCTCTTCGAATTGTTCGGATCCGAGATAATAACGGTTAGGAACATATATGGAGTCTTCATGCACATCCAAGGTGGTAGATTGTACGGAATGACGATGACAGGCTAACATGAATACTGGAAGCTCGAAAGTCCGAATAGGATAAAACCGTCAGAGAAGAGCCCCAATCTGACATTATTCGGTTCCGAAGAAAAATCTGGATACTCTCGATTAAAGTGCTTCCATGCTTCTCCATCGGATGGATGATCCAATACTTCTTTGATCTGTTTTGCCTGTGCCAACTCATGTTTTTTGCAGTCTTCTTAACCATAAAAAAATTCTGCAACCGCGACGTCAAAGGCAAGTAGTGCATCGAATCGGTAGGCTTTCTTGCACCGAAAGACTTTCCTCTACCATTTGCCTTATAGCGATCAGCACCACAGAATCTGTACACATCTTCATCCTTGCCGTCTTTACAGTACAACATGCACCCGTTGCGACATGCATCAATTTTTTCGTATCCTATCTAGAGCAATCTTACTATCCTCTTAGATCGGTAGAAGTCTTTAGGCAACTTTGCACCCACAGACAAGATCTCTATAATCAAATCGATCAGTCGATTATAACATTCTTGTGACATATTAAAATCAGACTTGATGCTCAACAATCTTATAACCACCTCTAACAATGAATGATCCTCACAACTAGGATATAATGGAGTCCTTGTATTCTTTAGCGACCCCATAAACTTTGCAGCATCGACATTCGGTGCCTCCTCAGCTGTATCATGATTGTTCGGATTGAAACTAGGCCCCGCCGTATCAAAAACCATGTTCACCCACCCGTCGTCATAAGCAGCGTGGTCGTGGACATCCATATTCGGCTCCACATATGGCTCTGACTCTGATGCTAGTGACACAAGTTCTCCGTGCACGGTCCACTGATAGTAATTTGGCGTAAAGCCCTTCGAGTACAAATGATATGAGACTTTCACTTCTGGATGATATTTTAAGTTGTGATATCTCACACACGGACACTTAATTTTGGTACCGTCCATGTACCGAGGGAACGCCTTGGCGATCTGCAGGAACTGTTGTACACCCTCAATAAATTTATCCCGTAAACCGTACATGTCATCAAGATAACGGTTGTACATCCATGAACGATGACACAAATAGTAATTCATATCCATT
This sequence comes from Iris macrosiphon, assembly GCA_036927795.1. Taxonomy (NCBI): domain Eukaryota; kingdom Viridiplantae; phylum Streptophyta; class Magnoliopsida; order Asparagales; family Iridaceae; genus Iris; species Iris macrosiphon. The sequence goes on from JAYESA010000002.1 coordinate 12,936,572, forward strand.
TCTAGATACTTCTGCAAAAATGACAGTATGTGTCCTATAAATTGTTAAATACAGTATGATTCTCTATAGGAAGATAAGAACTGCTCTAACTTGATACACAATGCCTTATGTATGTGTGTGTGTTCATATGGTTGTTTGAGTGATTAAGTGAGCTCGGGTCACTAGGGAGAGCAGTTCATAGTGCAGCAGTAATTAATCAGTGTGCCAGCTCTGTGCTAGCAGCTAGCTGTACTGCACAGTGCAATAGTGAGGAATCTGTGTGCAGCAACATAAAGGAGTTATAGTAGTTATTAGTCATGAACAACATAAGGCCTATATATTCTCAATGCTTAAAGAAAAAAAATAGTTTGATGTTATTTTATATGTTCATAATTAGTGCCTCAAGCTTACCAGGTGCCCAAAGGAGTTGGCATCATACTTTATGGGCATAGGCCCGAATCTAATGTAAAATAGTTTGTCTTCCAGAACAAAAAGAATGAGGATGTTCTTCCAAAACTCGACAGTTTCAGCAATCTCTTTTGCCGTGAAGGAGGCACGCTGCTTATCCCCTACTTACTTTGGTTTCATAAAGTATATATCTTCATTACTATGATTGGACCTAGCACGACATATCTCCGCATAGGATTTGCTAGGTCCTTGGGCACCTAATTGTGGAGCCCTAGTCGACACGCCTTGGGTTGCAGCATGGGATACCCAACATCCGCCAACTTCTTACTAAGAGGAGGAGAGCACAAGATCTCCTTGTTGAGGGGGAGGGAGGGCACGAGAGTGTATGTATATGTATATGTATATATATAGATATAGATATCGATGTATCTACTTGTATTGCTCATGTGTTATATATATATATATATATATATATATATATATATATATATATATATAGTTGTGTCTCTAAGTGGTTACATATATATGTATATAGATATATATATAGGAGTAGTTATATGTGCTTGTGTGTATGTGTGTGTGTGTTTATGTGTTTGGAGAGGGTTGGGCACTGCAGGCAGTATAGTGCACAGGAAACAACAAGCACAACAGATGAACAGCAAGCAGAGTAGGCTCGGGCAGTGCATCAGCTGCCTCTTCAGTGCAGAAATGCACTACAACAAGGCCAAAGTAGTGCAGCCATATGTATCAGTATTTCAGCACATAAATATCATTTCAGTGGCAGCAACATTCAGCAACTACCCGAGCTACACCAGCAGCAATGAAGCAAGGCCCTTCGAGCACACGACAAGCAGTACAACATTGCAGCAACAACAAGCAATATTGTATTGCTATAACAGCAGCTTTCTTTTTCAGCACTGGAAGAACCAAGATCCCAGATAAAAAACCCTAACCCTAGGTAAAAACCATAACCCTAACCCCAGGTAAAAAATCCTAACCCTAACCCCAGGTCAAAAACCTTAACCCTAACCCTAGGTCCTGATCCCAGGTCATATCAGTTTTGGGTTAGGGTTAGTGTCACGTATGTGTATGTGTCATTTCTGTGTCAGTGTCTGTCATGTGTATGTGTCGTGTCGGTGTTAGTGACATACCATATCCTGTGAGAAAGAGAGTAAGAGAGAGAGAGAAAGAGAGAGAGAGAGAGTTAGAATTTACTTAGAGGAGGAGGAGGGGGGATATCATAATAGGCCGCTATGGAGGACGCCGGTCCCCGGAGAGTGTGGGAACACCGCATGTTTAAATTTTTTTGCAAATTTTGACAGATGGGAAAAATTGAAATCGATCCCTAATTAGCAAAATTTTAGCGATGTTTAGCGACGTCAAATAAAAATCTCGCTAAAAAAAATATTTAGCGACGTCACTGACGTCGCTAAACAAGTCGCTAAATATTAAAAATTAAATGTCGCCAAATATGTCGCTAAACGTCACTAAAATATAAAATTCAGCGATGTTTAGCGACCATAGATAACTTATAGCGACTATTCTTTTAAAAAACTGAATTATAGTCGATAAACGTCGCTATATGTCGCCAAACAACGATGTATAGTGACGTTAATATTTGGAGTCGCTGAATTAGCGATATTTTAATTTAACGTCACTAAAAACATCGCTAATTCCATAATTTTTAGTAGTATCTAATTCTAAGATATTGGGTTCATACACTATATAACTATGCCACACTAGCTATACTAGGATAATAGGAAACCAATAAGATACCGTATCCTAAGATACGCAATTAATTAGATAGAAAAATATCATAAAATGCATATACAATCAACAATACATAATATTCCTAACTAAACTAATACTAAGAGGATCTAGAGCAGTTGGGTAGTCGTATGGGATACACACATAGGACTCCGTAGTATCCATAGGAGCCACGGATCCAATGACTTCCTTTACTCAGATATCACATTCCTCGGAGCAATACGGACGTATATATTTGCAGATACCTCATTCTTCGGAATGATAGACGTTACATGTACAGATACCAAGCTCTTTGGAGTATGGACGTTATACCTACACCTACCCATACGTACCAAGGTTGTCCTCATATTGTATTAACTTACATGGTTAGCACATCCCTTTATTTTATTCAGTATTTATATATGGCATGCATTTTTTATATTGTTAGGTCCCTCTGAGGATCTGGTTCCCTTCCAGATTTGGACAAGGCATATTATCCTATTGTGTACGGATCTAGGTTGGAGACGAGGTACGCTTCCCAGGAGGATCTAGAGGTACTACCGTCAGAGTTTTCTTGATCATCTGGTAGGTCTTCCGCCTAGGACTGGAGCATTCCTTATCTAGTTAGCTGATGCTCTAGTCGTACTCTTTATGTTCTATTTTTTAGTACTCTTATTTTAGCATTTGTAGTGGATTTGTTTCCATCAGACATATTTGGATTATACTATGATATTTTAGACTCTGTACTTATTTTCTAGTATTTATTTTAGTACTTCTTGTTATATTATGGATGAGACTAGACACTACCTGTTGTATGATAGTATTAGGCTTGTTAGTATTTTAGGATAGCATAGCACGTCTTATTGGGTCCATTAAATTGGATAATCCCTCAGAGATGTGTTAGCTAGCCAATGCCATGTGGCATGGTCCCGCATATACATAATATACATAATATAATACATATATATATATATATATATAGTTATACATTTATACATATATGTATATACACGTATACAACAAGGTGAGGGGTATACCTCACTGATGTCATGTCCGGGGGGTGTCCACTGTACGAGGGGGTCATCGCCGACAAGGGGGGGCAGAGCTCCGGTGGCTCAGCAGCAACAGTAGCAGTTCTGAAGATGGCAGCTGTGCAGCAACAATAAGCGGCGGGTGGTGGGTCGTGGGGACCGGCGGTGTTGGTGTGTGGGTCGACGGTTAGGAGGTGGTAAAGAGGGCGGCGGTGGAGGTGGCTAAGGTCGGTGGTGATAAGGCTGGGTATGATCAAGAAAGGAGGAGTCGGGTGGTGTAGAGATGGTGATGTTGGTGATAGTGGTGTTGCTGATGGTGGTATTGGTAATAGCGACGGTGAGGGTGGTAGAAATGGTGAGGATGGTGGTGGATAGGGAAAAGACAGTGGCCAAGGTGGTGGTGGTGGATTGAGGTGATGGTGGCTACGGTGGAGGGGAGTCGGAGGGTGCTGTCGGGTGTTGGTGGGGAAGAAGAAGTCGAGGGGGACCTTGCTGTGGTGGCTGCTGGTGGGGCGGGCAACTGCTGGAGGTGGCGGCAGTGGGTGCCTGGGAGAAGGGAGGTCGGAGGGGGAGTCGGGTAGGTGGTGGTTGGATATGGAGATGGCGGTGGCTGGCTGAGGGAGGAGGTCGGGACTGGTCGGGTGGGGGGATGATGGTGTTTGGAAGTAGTTTCCTAGGGTTTTTCTAGGTTTAGTTGGCTTTTGGTGTAGGTTTTAGAGAGAGAAAGTGGGTCGTATTTGTAGAAGAGAGAGAGAGGAGCTCTTCTTGGGATTAGGGCCGGCTGGACATGGTTCCCTAGGGGTGAGGGATGCTTCATTATGATGAGGGGAGGGCTATTATTAAAGGATTTTGAAATGGAGGGTGGTGATGGAGATGTAGAAAGTTGTACCAAGTACAACCAAATGAGTAGGAAAATTGTATAGACCAGTCAAGGGAGGGATGTGTTCTTCATGTGGTTGGGCCAATGGGAAGGGGACACATCATTGCTTATTTGCATAAAAGTCCCTGAACAATTGGCAAATTATACAATAAATAAAATTTAGGATTGAATAAGGAAAAATACCTTGTTTAATGTTATATAGTGGGCTAAAATTGTGTGTGGTGTTTAGTATGAGTCTTGAGGGTGTGAGTGCGGGTTTGGGTTAGAGTTGGGTCTAGTTTTGGGTGAGGTTGGGTCATTACATTAATTTAATTAAAATTAATGCACAAGGTGTTCTTTAATTAATTAATTGTACATGGGGTTAAAATTGGGTAGAACACAAGCGTCATGGACGTAGTAGACTTAGAATAGAATAATGTCATAATTTGGGTTGGATAAAATTGGTTGATGTTGTGTCTCCAATTTCGATTGGAATGTACAAAGAATGCAAAGTTGGATTTAATTAAATTTAAGCACGGACATTTGTAACGATTATTGTGCGACTAAAATGAAGCACAAAATAGAGTATTTATCAGTTACACAAGGGTCAGAATAGTAGGTTGGCATGTCTAAGAAAAGTGTATGGAATTTGTTTGCAGGTAATAACTAGTGTAGTGCTCTAAATATCGAAGCAACGGTAAGGTATACGAAGTAATATAAATATTGCACAATAATATAAAATACTGTGTATTAATTCTAATTGGCACCAAAATAACCCTAATCTTTCTATCTAAGCTAAGTAAACCTAAATTTGGTCGAGGGGGTTTACAAAAGTACATCTATAACAGCAGTTCTAATAAATGATATAAATTATGTAACAGTAAATAAATATAAAATATATAAAATACAATATACAGATACAAGAGATATGCAATAAAGGAAATAGTAAAAATAAATACGAGAATGAGCAATATAGAATGAACAAAAAATACTAATGACTAAGTGAGTGAGTACAAGCTTTAATATGTGATCGGTTTGGAAACTTGATACAAAAATTATGGCCTGGTTAATCATATATGCGGTGTATGATTAAAACTATTTAAAGAATAAGACTTGATACAAGAAGGGTATGATCACATATCTACATTACATACTTCCCGCTCCCAACTGGTATAGGGGATCCAACCATGGTATGTTATGATACGGGAGTCACTAGGTAGGTAGCTACTCTCCCCAAAAATTAATGTATGTACATGTACAAGAAGAACAAGGAAACAAGGCTTCTACAAGATACACCATACATACCAAAGAATAATATCTCGTGACCAGATCCGGATATACCAATCCGTATAACAATAATATCAATAAATCAAGGATATCTACACTAGATATAAGGAACATAAAGAATATCATAAATAAGAAACTATCTGAGAATATACTCACAAAAAATCTGGTGAACAATATCAAAGGTGTCTGGTACGATGCCTCGAAGACCAAAATATGGAATATTATATTAATACAAGATTTTGGAATAAAAATGAGTTAAGCTAGTCAACATCTAGGTCAAAAAGTTATTTGTAAGTCAAAATAGTCAAACTTGGTCATACTATCTATTTTTATGTTGTATGAGCCTAACTCTAAGATATTGGGTCCATACACTATCTAACTAGGCCACACTAGCTATAATAGGATACTAGGAAACTAATAAGATATTGTATCCTAAGATACACAATAATTAGATAGGAAAATATCCTAATATGCATATAAAATTAACAATACATAATATTCCTAACTAAACTAATGCTAAGTGGATACCTTGGCTTCGAACCAATGCGATATCTCACCACCTACAGACCCATCTTGACACTCAAACCCAATATCTTGAGTATCCATCAATACCTTGACATTACCTTTGTATTACAAGGTAATGTTAATTCTAACATATAACTAACTACCCAAAACTCTAAACTATAACTAACAAGAATTAATTAATACAATACTACTATACTAACTTACCAATATATATATATATATATATAAATATATATATATATATATATATATATATATATATATATATATATATATATATATATATATATATATATATATATATATACGACTACATATCACTACTAGTACACAAGTATATATATATATCTAACAGCTACTGACAATATGTACATATATATATAACTATATAACAAGTAACTAACTAGGTAAACTATTCATCAAGCTAACTAACTACTAAACTATTAAGTAAACTTATCAAGGAACTAACTAGTAAATCAAATGATTAACTAACTACCCATGAACTAACTAATCCTAACTTACCTTGCTGCTGTTGTGCCCTTGCTATTATTGCTCAAGTTGTTGCTGCTGCTACTGGATGTTGTTGCTGCGGTAGTGTAAGCTCACACCATTGGTACTACTTCTTTTCTTGTTGTTACTGCTGTAATGCATTGCTGTAGTTGCTGTTGTGATAGCTCGAGCTACTGCTGCAACATACTATTGATGTTGGCTACTATAGATGTAGCTTACTGCTACTGCATGCTTGCTGATGGCTGAATGTTGTTGCACTACTTTGTTGTCCCGACCCCCTTCCTAGCACATACGCATACAACTATGCACACACACACACACACACACACACACACACACACATATATATATATATATATATATATATATATATATATATATATATATATATATATATAACACTCTTATTCATACACATATGAACATATATATACACATCAATATATATACATAACACTTAAAAATACATATCTATATCTATATATACATATATAACATACACACATACATATATACAGCTCTCTATGTATATATATAATCACATACCAACATATATATATATCTATGTAAATATATACCTCCATATATATTAATGCCATATATATATATATATATATATATATATATATATATATATATATATATATATATATATATATATATATATATAGTGATATTGTATTGATATGATATATGTATGGTGATATTGTATTGATATATGTATATATCTAGTGATATATGTATATATATATATATATATATATATATATATATATATATATATATATATATATATATATATATATATAGTGATATTGTATTGATATGATATATGTATAGTGATATTGTATTGATATGTGTATATATCTAGTGATATGTATATATATATATATATATATATATATATATATATATATACATATATGTATATATATATATATATATATATATATATATATAAATTATAATACTCTAATAGCTATAAACAAGTATATTGAAATACAAGGAAACAAACACGTGGAGTGCATCACACCCGTATCACAATAGATTTATGATACGTTTGCGATAGGAGTCCACCACACTATCAAACATATCCCAAAGGACACGAGCAAGTCTAAAATAATAATTGTGAACAATACGAAGAGCTAATTATGCATCTACGAGTCTATATTAAAATGTAACATGCTCAAACCCCCTGTCGGAGAAAAATCTCCAAATCAATCCGTATCACCAAATTGTCGGGATACGGCCTACACGTATCCAATTATGGATACAATAATAGCCACACACAATCAAACATATATCAATTTGGTTTTAATTGAATAATTGACAAAGACAAGATGTGTCAATCTCGAAATTCTTCCAATATTGACATAAAATATCACATAACTTTCTCCATAAGCCTCCTATGAACATATTTCTAATTCCTATGGGTAGCCTTAACATATAGGATAGTTTCTAATGATTAAAACACAAATTTATAGTCTAATTAGAGGATAAAAACTAAATTGTACCTATTGGGAGATGAATTTCGAATAAAACTTCCAAATTGGGTAAAAATAGCCTCCAACTTGTAGATCATTGCTCCTCCTTCTAGATTCTTTCTTCCTCCTTACAGATCCTTGCTATAATAGCCTCTAATAATTATTTGGGAAGGAATTAGAAAGAAATTTGGGTAGAATTTGATGTAAAAATGAAGAAATTTGGAAGAGAAAATTCTAGATCTAGATTTAAAATAAAAATAAAGAGAGAGAATTTTTCCTCCCTCAATGTCACGACCCGCACCCAGTATAGGGGCACGAGAGCGTGGGTACGTCCAGCCTATGCCGTAGCATCGGCGGTAGTACGCTGTCTATGTCTCAGTAATACTAGATAACTAAACACCTGTCAATGATATACATTTCCATAATCTCACAATATAACTCAATCACAACAACTATAAGGCACGATAAAAGATAAAAAGAAATGACATAGTTAAACACCATGTCTCAAACATAAAGATACTCACAGTCTAGCTGTCCAACACAAGTCTCCAATTAAACTTAACATAAGTCTAACATAAACTGAAATAACCTACAGGAGTCTCAAGCATAAAATAAATACTATCTAGGTAGCTGTAGGCAAAGTCTCATCTAGAAGCATAGTCTCCTCTAGGATCTCTGGTACATAGTCTGCATCTATTCCTGGTCCGTAGTGCGTGGTACAGAAATCCTCAAGGTTCTCTGGAAAAATATCCAGTCAGGATTGGAACGAAATACACCTCTAACAGCAGTTCCACATATATTGACAAAAACTATAACACAGTGTAAAGAAAAACAAGACAGATATGAAATAACTGGAAATAAGAAATACTGGAATAAAGAATGCTGGAATAAGAAATACTGGAACATCATCATCAATATGCAACAGACAAGGAATGGAACTACAAGTTTACGCAAGTACAAAGAACTGGTATGTAAGTGTGTATAAGAACAACAACTAGAACATGTGAAAATACAAGATCTGTCTATCAAGATACATGTCAAGAATCATCTATCTAAGTGTGTGAAACATTAGTATATCATGTGATCGGCTTGGGTTATATGACTCATTACATTGATTAGCGATCATCCCCAACAGGTCAGGCTAACCGAAATGTAACAGTGATGAGGCATGTAAGGGTAAGGATGCACCGACGTGAAATGTGGGTGAGCTAATGCTGCATGTAAGGGGTATGATCACATAACTACTAATACTTCCCCGTTTCTCCCCAGCTAGCATTATGGATTCCAATCATGACTCCTTGTGACAGGTCTCAATGATGCCAACTCGTGTAAAGAATAGTGTCAGAGTCATGTACGCTATACAACAAGAATTATAGAGATAATCAACAGAATGGAAACTGTCAGAGAATGTACTCGCCTGTGGTCCTTAGCTGGCAATACCACTGTCCGGGTTCCAAGGTGGCGTCTGAGTGATCCAACAGTCCTATAGATATATCATATAACACAATACTACTTCAGGCATGTCGATGTAACCACGGGTATCCGTGGTCATATTCAAGACATCTAGAAATATAATACGTAGTTCATACTACGACTAACGTATCTCATAGTACTACAATAATAGATTTTCTTATGTTCATACTTAATCCAATTATTATGATGCACATATGTACATACACGTATGTATTATGCTAATGGAGAATTATATGGTTCGCATGTATATATATAAGTATTCATCAGTTATCATTATAATACCCATATATATATATATATATATATACTTAGCAAAACCTATACCATGTATATACACAATAACATATATACTAGAGGATACCTATGATACATATACATGTACGTATATATCTTAGTTGAGGGCATACAATGTATATGTACCTATGTGTGTGCAATTATGTATATATGTGCGTATACCGATCCCTACACATACTTATGCATGATATACGTAGGTGTACGCATTCGAGATTAGGTTTATGTCGAACCTGCGCGTGTGGACAGGGTAGAGGCGACGAGGGGGGGCTGATCGTCGCGGTGGTAGTGCACATTCGGGATGGCGAGTTCTGGGTGCAGCGGTGCAGCGTTCGGTCCGACGAAATCAAGCTCCAGGCGTCGGGTCGTCTGAGTTGTGGGTCGAGTCGCTGTTGCTCTGATTAACAGCAGCCGGCGCTCGGTGCTTCAGTCAGATGGGTCCGGGTTAGCCGCGGGAAGCGAGTCAGCGGACGGCGGGATGCTCCGGTCGACGCTCGGCGGGTTGGATAGGGAAGAGCAGCGGGAAACATGTGGGGAAGAAGTCGACAGCAACTGCGGTGCGGTCTCAGCCGATACTCCGGTGGGTCTCCGGCTCAGGCGAACGCAGCGGTGCAGGGGAATGTGGTCGGGAAGAGGCGGATGGGAAGGAAAAAGGAAAAGATGAATAGTAACGCAAGGGGGGGTCGGCTGTACTTGAGTTAGGGATAGGAAAAATAAAAGTGAAGAAGTAAAGAGTTTATATATAAAGGGAACTTTGGTTTGACCTAGAAAGGGTTGACTTGGTCAATTCCTTGGACAAAAGTCTTATCATGGATACTTCAATAGTTAGGACTCAAATAAACTGAAATGAATGGCCATGATGCATCGGTTTAAGGGTTTGGAGGTCATGGTTTCCAGGAGTTGAGGTTAAATTACGCATTCCTAGAAGTTATGGAAAAAGTATTCATGAAAAAAGGAACAATGGGTTTTATTGTTTAACTAATTAAATAGAATGCAGGAAGGCGTTCTACAATTTAATAGAAGTACAAAGGGCTGGGTTTAAGTGGGATACAAGCATCAATTAACGGTCTGGCATGTCTAGGACACGGTGTGAGTCTGTTGGAAGACAAAGGTTAGCGTAGCATTCTAATTATTGAATAACGATAAATTACAATAATCAGACTATATCACGATTATTTAGATATAAGTTATTATCATGCAATTCGTTTACACATTAATTACAAAAAGACGAAAATACCCCTAATCCAAAAAGTGGGGGTGAAAAGTCTACCCTCCTTAAAAGAATTTCGTCCTCGAAATTGTAAATAACTATCACAAGAACAAGCAATCAATTAATGAATTATACCTCAAGTCTCGAAGAGATATGGATACCGCTCGCGCATTTCGTCCTCTCTCTCCCAAGTTGATTCTCCTGGAGAGTGATTTCTCCATGCAACACGAACCAAGGGAATAGTCTGGTTACGCAATATCTTCTCTCTACGATTCAAGATCTCCACCGGTTGTTCAGGATAGCTGAGTGTCGGTCCAACTTCGATCTCCGAGTGATCTAATACGTGACTAGGATCTGCCACGTACCGTCTTAGCTATGACACGTGGAATACGTTATGCACTCCATCTAGAGTAGGCGGCAAGTCTAGTCTATAGGCCACTGCACCGACCCTTATAAGAATACTGAAGGGCCCGATGTATCGTGGACTAAGCTTCCCTCCTCTTCCGAAACAAATCGTGCCTCGTGTCGGAGAAATATGTAGGAACACCAAATCGCCAATCTAGAACAACGATCTTAACACGCAATATAAACAAAACAATCACAATCAAACCAAACAAATCAAAATAATACCTGAAACTCTAGGGGTCTACGGTGACTATCTGTCCAATGCCGCTGTCTGTCCTGCGCCACTCGCAGTCTATCTCTGATAAGTTTCACCTTTTCTGCTGCATCCACGACCATTTTTGGTCCTAATAAGGCTCTTTCTCCAACGTCATCCCAAGATAAAGGGGTACGACACCTCCATTCATATAAGGCCTCGAATGGTGACATCTCAATGCTGGCCTGGTAGCTGTTGTTGTAAGCAAACTCTACCAAGTGTAGATGATCCTCCCAAGAACCTCCGAGATCCAATACGCAAGTGCGTAACATATCTTCTAGAGTCTGAATAGTCCTTTCAGAATGCCCGTCTGTCTGAGGGTGATATGGGGTACTGAACTTGAGCTGAGTGCCCAAGCTAGACTGCAGGCTCCTCCAGAAATAGGAAGTAAAACGACTATCCCGATCTGAGACAATACTCACAGGAACTCTATGTAATCTAACAATCTGTTGTACGTACATCTCTGCTAGTCTCTCCGTCGAGGTACCCACTTTGAAAGGTATGAAGTGGGCGGATTTGGTCAACCTATCCACGATGACCCAAATTGCGTCCTTTCCTCCTGGAGAACGAGGAAGTCCCGAAACGAAGTCCATGGTCACGTGCTTCTACTTCCATTCTGGAATGGGTAAAGGTTGAAGCAATCCTCCTGGCCTCTGTCGATCTGCTTTCACCTGTTGGCACACTAAACATCGGGATACGAAGCGTGCTACTTCGCGCTTCATACCATACCACCATACATGCTTCCTCAAATCTCGATATATCTTGTTGGCTCCGGGATGCATCGAGTACTGAGAGCAGTGTGCCTCCTGTAAAACTTCTTCGCGCAGCTCTCCACTTGGCACACACATCCTCGTGCCATGTCGTAAGGATCCATTATCCGCAATAGTGAAATTGTCTATCAATCCTGCCTGAACTTGTGCTCTAATACTCCTTAGAGTCTCATCATCATACTGCGCAGCTCTAATTTTGTCCATCAGTTCTGATTGAATCTGCAGTCCCCACATCTGAATCTCAGCTCCTGGAACTAATAACTCAATTTCCAAGCTTTCAAGATCAGCTAATAAGTGTCTATCCGAAGTCAAACACATAGCCATTGGGTACCTGCTCAAGGCATCCGCGACTACGTTGGCTTTCCCTGGATGATACTGTAATGAGATATCAAAGTCTTTCATCAATTCTAACCACCTTCTCTGTCTCATATTCAGCTCCTTTTGTGTAAACACGTACTTTAAGCTTTTGTGGTCTGTGAAGATCTCCACACGCTCTCCGTACAGATAGTGCTTCCACAGCTTTAGGGCAAAGATAACTACTGCTAACTCTAGATCGTGAGTGGGATAGTTCTTTTCATGAGGGCATAATTGTCTTGAAGCATAGGCAATTACTTTCCCATGTTTTTGAAGAACGCATCCCAACCCTTTTCCCGAAGCATCACTGTAGATAGTGAATCCACCTGTCCCTGAGGGCAATGTCAAAACTGGTGCTGTCGTCAATCTCCTCTTCAGCTCATCGAATGCGGCTTGGCATTCTTCTGTCCAGACAAATTCTACATCTTTCTTGGTCAGCCTAGTCATTGGCTCTGCAATCTTGGAGAAGTCTTGTGCAAATCTTCTGTAGTATCTTGCTAGCCCGGGAAAGCTCCTGATTTCAGCTACCGTGCTGGGGGTAGTTCATGACTTCACTGCTTCTATCTTCTTTGGGTTAACTGAAATTCCGCACCTGTCATCATGTATCCAAGAAATTCAACCTCTTCAAGAAAGAACTCACACTTTGAAAGCTTTCAGTATAATTTCACTTTCCTGAGTGTTTCTAAGACTATTCTCAAGTGCTCTTCATGCTCTTCTGGGGTTTTTGAATATACTAGAATGTTGTCAATAAACACCACTACGAACTTGTCAAGGTACTGGTGGAACACCTTGTTCATCAAGTTCATAAATACTGATGGTGCATTGGTTAAACCAAACGACATTACTGTAAATTCAAACTGGCCATATCTGGTTCGAAAGGCAGTCTTCGGTATGTCTTCTTTCTTCACCTTCACCTGGTGATAGCCTGACCTCAAGTCTATTTTTGAAAACACCTTCGCTCCGCTCAATTGATCGAAGAGATCATCTATCCTCGGCAGCGGGTATTTATTTTTAATAGTGAGGTTATTCAAAGCTCTATAATCGATACATATACGTACCGTGCCATTCTTCTTTGGTACAAATAATACCGGTGCTCCCCAGGGCGATGAACTAGATCTAATAAAACCTTTGTCTTGCAGCTCCTCGACTTGTCTCTTTAGTTCTACCAATTCGTTGTTGTTAACTCTATAGACATGTTGTGAAATAGGCTCTGCTCCTGGTATCAAGTCTATAGAAAACTCAACGTCTCTGTCTGGTGGCAAACCTGGCAACTCCTCTGAAAATACATCCAGAAACTCTGCTATAAGTGGATGCGGTAACTCTTCTTCTTCCGCCCTGGCTCCGCAAAAAGTGCCTCTGCTCTGCTCCTCTGCTCCTCTGGCAATCTCGAACTCTGGCTCTCCTGGTGGTCGAAATACTACTCTTCCTCCGCGATAATCTATAGAAGCATGGTGTTTGCTCAGCCAGTCCATTCCGAGTACAATATCGTATTCCGAAAGTGGCATAACGAGTAAACTCACGTTCAACTCTCGGCCTTCCAATGACACTCTCCGATCCTTGCAATAATCACGGACTAGGATAATACCTCCTCCTGTCGTGATCTTGCAAGTCCTATCTAAAGGTCCCGTTTCTAAATAATGTTTGAGGGCATAAGATACAGATACGAAACTATGGAAGCACCAGAATCAAATAATGCAAGTGCTGGAATAGAATCGAGTAAAACTGAACCTGAAATCACGTCTCCAACTGGCTCGGCCTCCTCAGTGGTCATGGCGTAAGCTCATCCTTGTGGTGCTCCTCTCTGTTGCTGCTGCTGCTGCTGTGCAAATCTCTCCTGTTGTGATGGAAGTGGATGTCCTTTCTGCTGGCCTCCTGGTACGATAGGTGCTCTGGCTAGTCCTCTCTGAGCAGCTCCTCCTCCTTGGCGATTCTGAATAGTTGGGCAGTCCCTCAGCTGATGTGCTGCTGATCCACACGATAAGCAAGTGCCCAACCTTTTTCTGCAGATGTCTCTTGTATGTCCCATCTTTCCGCAATACGAACATGGGACAACGAGTTTATTATGTCTTTGTGGTTGCTGTTGTTGAGCATGTCCTCGAACTGGTGCCTGTTGCTGGTGTTGTTGCTGGTGTTGTTGCTGGTGTGGCCTATGTTGTTGTTGAAAGTGCGGGCGCTTGGCTGGTCCTGTGTTACCTCCTGTTGCTCCAGATGTATCGCATCCTCTCTTGGGCCTGAGGTCCAAGTCATCTTCGGCAATCTGGGCATCCATCAGAATACCCTCAAATATAGCAGTACGTCGTCCCGAAGTATGAGACTTGATCTCCCTATTCAATCCTTTTCTGAATTTTTGAGCTCTGTCTCCTGGTTCTCGAATCATTGATGGCGCAAATTGACTCAATCGGCAAAACTCTGCAGCATACTCGTCGACTGACATGCCTCCTTGGACTAAGTCATGAAACTGACTTTCTAAAGCCCCCAAGGCTACGTCAGGAAAGAATTTCTCTTTGAAGAGTTCCTTAAAGTCCTCCCAAGTAAGTCCTTCAGCGGCGAGTCTCGGCTCTGTACGATACCACGTCAGTGCGATATCAAACATCTGACTGCCAGCGGCCTCTATCTGAAGAATCTCCGGAATCTGTGATAAGCGCAAATTTCTTTCGATGTCTTCTAACCATTCGTCAGCATATAGTATTCCTTCTGTGCCTTTGAACTCTCGGGGCATCATTCTCTTAAAGTCTACTATGGTACCGAGCCTCTGTTGTTGTTGACCTTGATGTTGCGGTTATCGTGCTACTCTCTCCACAGCCTGGAGAGTCATCTGATGAGCATTCTCCATGCTCTCTCTCATCAGTTCGGTCTGTGCCTGGTGTGCTTCTGCTTGCATTCTCTGAGCCTCAGCTTGAACACGCTGAGCTTCTGCTGTTACTCTCTGGGCCTCTAGCATGCCCTGCATCAATGCGAACATCTGTGCCCCGTCAGCGGGCACTCCTCCGGGAATTGGTGTCGGTGGTGGTGGAAGGTTGTCTGTCATAGTTGGGGCAATCCTCTGTATAGGTGGAGGAAGAATCCCGTTAGTTGCAGACACTCCCACACGAACAGGAGATATAGGAGAATCTCCAGGTATCTGTTCGTCAGGTTGAGAGGTGGCAGTCCTCTCTGAATTGGCTGCTCCCATTCTCATGGATCTAGTATTCGACGACATCCTGAATATAGATCAAAGAATCAATTAAGGTGATAGATATGATATTATCAAGAAAGAATACTAAAGTGCTAAAGGAAGCAATTCATGAAGTTCAGAATTTCCTAGTGTGATTGAGCATATTCTCATCCTAGATCCTGTTTCCTATATCCTAGCACAGGCTCGCAGCAGTACAACTAAGTTGTCGCACTACCACGATATCGCATAACTTGCGAAACTAGACCTGCATGGGCCACCACTAAAAACGTGTCACGACCCACACCCAGTATAGGGGCACGAGAGCGTAGGTACGTCCAGCCTACGCCGCAGCATCAGTGGTAGTACGCTCTCTAGGTCTCAGTAATACTAGATAACTAAATACCTGTCAATGATATACATTTCCATAATCTCATAATATAACTCAATCACAATAACTATAAGGCACGATAAAAGATAAAAAGAAATGACATAGTTAAACACCATGTCTCAAACATAAAGATACTCACAGTCTAGCAGTCCAATACAAGTCTCCAATTAAACTTAACATAAGTCTAACATAAACTGAAATAACCTACAGGAGTCTCAAGCATAAAATAAATACTATCTAGGTAGCTATAGGCAAAGTCTCATCTAGAAGCATAGTCTCCTCTAGGATCTCTGGTACATAGTCTGCATCTATACCTGGTCCGTAGTGCATGGTACAAAAATCCTCAAGGTTCTCTGGAAAAATATCCAGTCATGATTGGAACGAAAATATACCTCTAACAGCAGTTCCACATATATTGACAAAAACTATAACACAGTGTAAAAAAATACAAGACAGATATGAAATAACTGGAAATAAGAAATACTGGAATAAAAAATGCTGGAATAAGAAATACTGGAACATCATCATCAATATGCATCAGACAAGGAATGGAACTACAAGTGTACGCAAGTACAAAGAACTGGTATGTAAGTGTGTATAAGAACAACAACTAGAACATGTGAAAATACAAGATCAGTCTATCAAGATACATGTCAAGAATCATCTATCTAAGTGTGTGAAACATCAGTATATCATGTGATCGGGTTGGGTTATATGACTCATTACATGGATTAGCGATCATTCCCAACAGGTCAGGCTAACCGGAATGTAACAGTGATGAGGCATGTAAGGGTAAGGCTGCACCGACATGAAATGTGGGTGAGCTAATGCTGCATGTAAGGGGTATGATCACATAACTACTAATACTTCCCCGTTTCTCTCCAGCTAGCACGATGGATTCCAATCACGACTCCTCGTGAAAGGTCTCAATGATGCCAACTCGTGTAAAGAATAGTGTCAGAGTCATGTACGCTATACAACAAGAATTATAGAGATAATCAACATAATGGAAACTGTCAGAGAATATACTCGCTTGTGGTCCTTAGCTGGCAATACCACTGTCCGGGTTCCAAGGTGGCGTCTGAGTGATCCAACAGTCCTATAGATATATCATATAACAAAACACTACTTCAGGCATTTCTCCAGCACACAATTAATATAATAATCTCAACAGGCTATGCTAGGGGGTCCCATGTCGATGTAACCACGAGTATCCGTGGTCATATTCAAGACATCTAGAAATATAATACGTAGTTCATACTACGACTAACGTATCTCATAGTACTACAATAATAGATTTTCCTATGTTCATACTTAATCCAATTATTATGATGCACATATGTACATACACGTATGTATTATGCTAATGGAAAATTATATGGTTCGCATGTATATATATAAGTATTCATCAGTTATCATTATAATACCCATATATATAGATATATATATATACTTAGCAAAACCTATACCATGTATATACACAATAACATATATACTAGAGGATACCTATGATACATATACATGTACGTATATATCTTAGTTGAGGGCATACAATGTCTATGTACCTATGTGTGTGCAATTATGTATATACGTGCGTATACCGATCTCTACACATACTTATGCATGATATACGTAGGTGTACGCATTCGAGATTAGGTTTATGTCGAACCTACGCGCGTGGACAGGGTAGAGGCGACGAGGTGGGGCTGATCGTCGCGGGGGTAGTGCACAGTCGGGATGGCGAGTTCTGGGTGCAGCGGTGCAGCGTTCGGTCCGACGAAATCAAGCTCCAGGCGTCGGGTCGTCTGAGTTGTGGGTCGAGTCGCTGTTGCTCCGGTCGACAGCAGCCGGCGCTCGGTGCTTCAGTCAGATGGGTCCGGGTTAGCCGCGGGAAGCGAGTCGGCGGACGGCTGGATGCTCCGGTCGATGCTCGGTGGGTTGGACAGGGAAGAGCGGCAGGAAACGTGTGGGGAAGAAGTCGACAGCAACTGCGGTGCGGTCTCAGCCGATACTCCGGTGGGTCTTCGGCTCTGGCGAACGCAGCGGTGCAAGGGAACGTGGTCGGGAAGAGGCGGATGGGAAGGAAAAAGGAAAAGATGAATAGTAACGCAAGGGGGGGTCGGTTGTACTTGAGTTAGGGATAGAAAAAATAAAAGTGAAGAAGTAAAGAGTTTATATATAAAGGGAACTTTGGTTTGACCTAGAAAGGGTTAACTTGGTCAATTCCTTGGACAAAAGTCTTCTCATGGATACTTCAATGGTTAGGACTCAAATAAACTGAAATGAATGGCCATGATGCATCGGTTTAAGGGTTTGGAGGTCATGGTTTCCAGGAGTTGAGGTTAAATTATGCATTCCTGGAAGTTATGGAAAAAGTATTCATGAAAAAAGGAACAATGGGTTTTATTGTTTAACTAATTAAATAGAATGCAGGAAGGCGTTCTACAATTTAATAGAAGTACAAAGGGCTGGGTTTAAGTGGGATACAAGCATCAATTAACGGTCTGGCATGTCTAGGACACGGTGTGAGTCTGTTGGAAGACAAAGGTTAGCGTAGCATTCTAATTATTGAATAACGATAAATTACAATAATCAGACTATATCACGATTATTTAGATATAAGTTATTATCATGCAATTTGTTTACACATTAATTACGAAAAGACGAAAATACCCCTAATCCAAAAAGTGGGGGTGACACTCCATTAATAGGCCGACCACATTCCCCCTTCCCCAAGATACTATGTAATGTCTAAAATACCCCTTGGGGCTTCTCATGAAGAAATAATTAAGGAAAGAAAGTTCTAGTCTAATGGATTTAACTTAATTAATCATCCTTCTAATGATTGGGCTTCTTATTTTGCTCAATTCTAACAAGATTTAAATGTTAGTCCATGGATCTAATCTAAACTAGTTAGGTCCACTAACACAAGTCTAAAATTATATACCAATATCTAACAATAATTAAATAATATAATAAATAAACACATACATAATATTTAATTAATTAGGAAAGGACAAAAATATCCTTTCCTAAAATTATAGTAGTGACAAAAAGTCCACTCTCGGAGATAACTTTAAATATTGACTGTGAAACCTGGCGCGTGAGTTGGTATTTTATATTGTCGGTCCAAGTTTAGATCCGAAGGATCCGAATCCAAATGAGAAAAGTTTTTATGATATATTCAAGAATGCCGATACTACGTTATACTAGGGTTGTGATTCCCACTATGTTCTGTCGATGGTAGAGCAGCTATTTAAACTCTTGTCTGATTTTAACTTGTCGCAGGAATACTACGACAGGATAATTCAGTTTGTTAGAGAGTTTTTGCCAAAAGGATGAAAGGAGTTGCCTGAAAACTTCTACAAGTCGAAGATGATGATACGAAAACTCGAATTAGGCTACAAAAAGATAGATTATTGTCGAAACTGTTGTATATTATATTACAAGGAGAATAATAATAAATATAAATATATTTTCTATCATTCGGACCGGTACAAGATAATTCAGGACAAAAAAAAGTCAACTATCCAAGCAAGATTGCGTCCCTACAAGTACATCTAGTTTTTGTCGATCACAAAGAGGATACAGAGGATGTATATGTCCACAAATACAGTAGAACACATGACATGATACAACAAGTAATGAAAGATGGATAATGGAGAATTATCTCATCCTTCAGATGGAGAGTTATGGAAGCATTTTGATTGGTTTCATCCTGAATTTGCTACAGAGCCCAAGAATGTCTGATTAGATTTTATGTTCTGATGGATTCACTCATTTTGGACAGTCGAGATATCAGTACTATTGTTGGACGGTGATTTTGACACATAATCTACTACCGTGGATGTGCATGAAGACTCCATACATGTTCTTGACACTTATCATACCTGGTCTAAAAAATCTAAAGAAGAACATCGATATCTACTTGCAGCCATTGGTAGATGAGTTGAAACAATTATGGAAGTTTGTCATTCAAACATATAAAAAATTGAAGGAACAGAACTTTCAGATGAGAGCGTCACTCATATGAACCATCAATAGTTTTCCAGCATATAAGATGTTATCGGGGTAGAGTACTCATGCTAATTTATCTTGTCCAATATGTATGAAAAAGAGTAAGTCATTCCGTCTCCATAATGGAGGAATAGCATACTTTTTTGATTGTCACTGTCAGTTCCGTCCTACGTTGCATCCATAGAGAAGGAACATTGATGGCTTTAGAGCTGGAAAATAGGAACTATCTCCGCCCTTGTTGAGAATGACAAGAGATAAATTTTGGAAAGAGGTAGATAGATTACCGACTGCAATGGAAGATCTGATATCGGCCCTTCACTTTGAAGGATTCAGACATAGACATAATTGGATGAAGCGGTGTATCTTTTGGGACTTACTTTATTAAAAAAAATCTCATAAGAAACAATATTGATGTCATACATATAAAAAAGAATATATTTGGCAACATCTTCAATATGGTGATGGATATTAAGGAAAATTGAAAGATAATTTCAAAGAAAGAAAGGACTTGAAAATTATTTATAGGCATTCAGATTTGCACCTAAAATGAAGTAAAAAGGGTAATTGGCTCAAGCCTCTAGCGTCATTTACATTGAGTAGAGGAAAAAATTGATAATATGCAACAATTAAGATTTTCTAACGGGTACGTATATTTAGCATTTCTATCGTAGTTCCATAATTATATACGGATCCTAAGCATTAAATATTCTAAATTTAGCATTTTGACCAATATTTGTCTAATGTCTATATGATACTTGATATTTTAGGTTTTTTGTCCTGGTACAAAGTTACAGAAAGAACTACTTCGAGCATTAGCTATCGGACCAAGCAAGAGGGCGAAGTGTTGGGATGGATACACCATCAATGACTTCAAATTTAGAACCACTGATAAGCCAATTAATTATTCATTTGTTGATGAGGAGGCTAATTATACAAAGAATTCTGGAGTATGTGTGAGGGGTTCAGTCTATGATGCCGATCCAGAATTCGACTATTATGGTGTTCTAAGAGATATCGTGGAGCTGGAATACTCTTATGAGACAAAAATTATGCTATTTAAATGTGATTAGTTTGACTCAATACCCAAACAAAGATGGAAAATTGACAACCATTTTAGTTTTGTTGATAAAAAAAAAATATAGGTTTCAAATCAATTGTGTTGGCTAGCCAAACAGTTCAAGTGTATTATACGAACTATCATAGTCGATAGCAAAATAATAAAAATTGGTGGGTTGTATGGAAAACTAAATCTAGAAACATACATAATTTTGGGGATCTAGTATACCAGGAGGATGAGATGGTCATGCCTCAACTTATATATGTGAGTTTGGCCGATGTTGATGGTATGAAGGTTGATTTTACCGTAGAGAATGGTAGATTAAACGAAGAGATTGACATAGAAGATTTACCTCATATGAGTTGGACTATGAAATGGAGGTATCGAGCGAGGAACAAGAATTGGAAGATGAAGGTGATAGTAAAACTGAAAATAAAAATGAATAAGTAGAACAAGGTGATGAAGACGAATTAGAAAATAATTCATAAGATGCTGGCGATTCGAAAGATAAAGAAGATTAGTACCCACACATATATGCATTAGCTTAGATTATTTATTTATTTAATAACGCAGTTATTATTTATTTTATCATCACACTAGTATTTATTTGTTTCACCACACTATCCATTACTTTATGACATCTTGATGTCACTATTTTTATTTCTTTCATAACACCATCCATTATTTACTGTTATATTTACCTATGGCGGGACAAGGACGAGGACGTGCACGACGACAGGTTCATAGAGGATCTGGTTTCCAGCATCCTCTATCCACTACTCCAGCTATTCCGGATGTAGGTCGTACACGAACATCAGAGGACAAGTTCATAGATGTCGAGGATGGTTTATCCCTGCAATATACTCGTTTATCGGTAGAGGGCGCTACTCCATCTCCCGGGCTTCCCTCAGCTTCTACCCCTGCTACTACTCCTGCGACTACTAGTACACCGGCTACTCCACTAGTTGCTTCTACTGGAGTAAAACCATATTCAATCCTCCTATTGGACCACGGAGTATATGTCTGTCGTCCAAGATTTACAGATCCCCCTACTCTATCAGAGCGACTAGCCAATATTGACCATCCCGAGCCGTAGGGCGATAGAGTGACGTAAATAATTATTTGTCAGTTCTCATATTTATTTATTTATTTATTTTTATTCTAATTGTATATTATTTACTTATTTTAGGTTATTTTCGATCAAGGTTGGCACTGATCTGGGGGACATGATGCGGGAGAAGTTTTATGGCCCTTATATCAACTTCAGAGACGTCCCGCCGGATCGACGATTCATTTTCCAGGATATGCTACGAGTATGTAAAAGATTTTTATTTAGAATAATATATAATTTTTTTATTACAATGCTAAAAAATATATTTTTAATTTATAGAAGTTGTACTAGTGGCCGGATCATATAGATGCTGCGATCCAAAAGTGCTATAAGACTGTTGCCAGCAAAAGGTTCAGGAATATGATCAATGATCAGAAGGCGTTGCCATCACATTCAGGGGATCTTCGTAAGGAGTGGCTCAAGACGGAGTTCTGGGAGAAGATGAAGGAGAAGATGGAGGCCCCAACCTATAAGTCCAAGTGCGAGAAGGCAATTGTTGCCCGTGCTAAGGGGGTCTCCACATGGGTGGATCCATTCCGATCGTCGAGCATTTTCGACGGATGGTCAGTATTATGATTTTTTGCTAGATCAATTTTTGCTAATTTTATTTTTTCTTATTAATTAATTACTTAATTTTTATAGTGCGAGAAGGCCATCTAAGCTGGGAAAGACCCGAAGACCAAAGACTTCCCCACAATCTTCCATTGGACGCACAAAAGAAAAAAAGATAGGAAGCTCATAGATGAGCGAACAACAAAAGCATAAATAAGTTTTGTTTATGAAATTTTGTCAACAAAATTTAATTTCATTATTTTTATAATTTAACTATATTTCTTTATCCTAAAAAATCTAAGCTTAAATTTAATATTGTTACCTATGATATCTAAAAACCTTAACTTTAAACCTAACCTACGATATCTAAACTTAACTCTAAACCTAACCTTAGCTGTAGTCAATAAAAAATTTAATTCTAACCTACGATATCTAAACATATTTACATAAATAAATATAGGACAGGTATGAGACGTTGGAGTATGGGGCTGAGAGCAGTACGCCGACTAAGAGAAATGATTGGTTGGTACAAGTTGTCGGGAGAGGAAATGGCAACAGAGTATATGGGGCTGGATCGTTGGCTTCCCAGCCGTCGAATCTTTTTAGAGAAACACTAATGGCTCCTACTGCTCCATCAAATCCTGGCTTCAGCATTCCTTCTGGTGTTATGACTTTGGAGCAGATCACGATCACTCTGTTAGAGGTACAGAGACAGGTTAGACTGCTGGCAGAGTCTCGTGGTCCTGCAGCTCCTGATCCTCCGACGGTTCCAACGATGGCTACTCTAGCTCCTCCTACGGCTCCTCCAGATCTATCTTAGACTACTTCTGCTATGTCTTCTGTCATTCCTGAGGATCTAGAATAGATCATCGCTGCAGTTATGATGCAGTATATGGCTAGCCGACAGCCACCGCCGCCTCCTCCTCCACCACCGTGGACATGATGTATTTTTATTATTTTTGATAATTTGACAGTTTATTGGATGTACTGATTGTATAAATTTATATGATTAGATTATAATAGTTTATGATAATTTATGGCTATGCACTTGTATTTGATACGTTCTATTGTATGGTTGTATTTGATATGTTTGAACCTCTAATTGATTTTGTATAATATAACATGTATATGCTCAACAAGAAATGATTCTATTTTGGAAAAAATATTTATTTTTAACAACGGACTAGTAATGGATTAGCGACAGAATACTGGAAAATTTTAGGTCAGCGACGGATACGCTATATTTAAACGATGGATTAGCGACAGAAAGTTTTGTCGCTAAATATGTCTAGTACAAAAAAAAATATGCCAAATATGTATCCGAAATAGTCGCTAAATCTGTCCCTATGTCCGTCGTTGTTAGCGAAGACTTAGCGACAAAAATTCAGTCGATGACCTTCTGGAAATTTTGGTAAAAATGGGTCACAGTTTTCGTCGATAATCCTTTGTTAAGCCGTGACCAACTTGAGCAACAAATAATATGTTACTAATCCGTCGCTGGTTTTCTGTCGCTATTTTCGTCTTTAATCCGTCGACATAGAGACCGTTTAGCGACATAATTTTGGAAGCGACACTTAAATTATTGATGCCACAATTTTGTCGCTAATCCGTCGCTAAATTAAAATAGCAATGAAAATAGGTATTTTATGGACAATTTTTTTTCCGCTAAAACTCTAAATTTTTGTAGTAGTTGCTCGTTGCTTCAAACCTCTTATTATTGGGTGCACGAAAGTGTTTCTCCAACCTACTTGAGATAACCAATCTCGTCTAACGAACACCAAGAATAGATAAATACAAGTATATGGCAGTGACTATGTCACCTACACAAATTTTAACCTTTATAACTCAGTAAAATTACAAGATTGACAAAAATTAATGTTGAACCCTTTGCCATAATAGGTTCAACCCTCTCACCACTCTCAAGAAAAAAAATAGAAGATTATAATTGAAATCATTCACCAACCCTGTAGTAATTTTCTTGAGTGAAGGCGACAACTCCTCGATCAAATATTCTTCTTCCTTCTGCTTGGATGATGAAGTTCTAAGAGCAAAGCACATATTTTCTCTTAGATTTTATGTGGACGAGCAGCCCAAATCTCTAAATTGTGATATATTCTTTGTACCTCCACCATCAACCCATATATACAGGATAAAAAAATCCTACTATAGGTCATAATAGAATTTTATAAATAAAAAATCCTATTATACCTAAAATAGCTACTTTAATTCAAAACTTGGACTCCAACAATAGGTCATAATATAATTTCCTAAATATGAAATCCTAAAATAGAAATCCTATTATACCTAAAACAACTACTACTAATCCATACTGGACTCCAACACTTGCATATGGAAAATTCCCCTCCGGATCTTGTCTCTCCTCTAGTCACTGATTACTCCCACCATTTCTGCAATAGAAGTGATTTTTTTGGCCGTTTTGCTATATTTTGAAAGAAATTTATCAATAGATTATAAATTTCTCATGTTTTCTTTCAAACTTTAGCATTTTGTGATTATTTATGGTTTAATTTAGATATGATAGTATAGTTTTGTTAAAAAAATTATGATTTTGGATTTATTGTTTAAAATAATTTTTGTCGTTCATGTGGGAAAAACTTCTGTCATAAATTTTATGATGAGAATTTGGAGATTTTTTAATTTGTTGGTCTTAGGTGGAGTTCCCAACCTATGTGGACAACACCACGGAGTACGACTGTCATGACTCACTCCCGAATAATCTAGTAAGAGTTCATGAGTACTTCAAGCCTATGTTGTGGTATCAACGATAGTACATTATCTCAACCTCATGAGTCATCATCAAGTTGCATGTACATGAAGTATAAATTGTATCTACTCAATCACAGTATAATACAGGTTGATAAGACAAGAAAGAAAAATAGTAACAATCCATAAAACATAACTCACTACCAAAAATTGATAAAATAGCGATATTTTTAGCGACATCATAATAAAACGTCACTAATATTAAAGACTTGACCTACTCCACAAATAAACTTCGCTATACGTCGCTGTTGGCGATACATAGCGACGTTTAGTGACTATACTTTAATTTTTTAAAAGAATAGTCTCTATAAGCTTCTTTTAGGTCACTAAGCGTCACTAAAATTTTTGATTTATTGATGTTTAGCGACGTTCTGAGCGACGACTATAACATCGCAAACTTTTGAATTAGCGATGTTGAGCGATTTTAATTTATTACGTCGCTAATTTTTTTATTAGCGACGTCATAAATAGACATCGATAAATTTTTTAATATAGGTATCATGATTTTATTTTCCCCTATTCTGTCAAACTCCTCTACCAAATTTTTGAAGCCCCTCTCTTTCCCCACTCTCCGACGAAGTATCCCCTCCGGCGTTGAGCCCCCTTACTCCGGCGTCCCCCTATCCCTACCCCCCAACCGGCTCCCCCACAACCCCCTACTCTGGCTCCCTATCCCCCGATTGCCACCCTCCTGCACGGATCCTCCCTTCCGGCGTAGCTCCTCCCCTCCGACGACCTCGGACTTCTTCTTCTCCTCCTCTAGGTAAACCCTAACCCTATTTCTCTCTCTCTAACAGATGCATACATGATATGACACTGACACAGATATGACACTGACACTATTACAGACAAACCCTGACACAAACACATGGATATGAAAGTGTGTGTGTGTCCGAGTTAGGATTAGGATAAGTACACCCTAACCATATCTCTCTCTCTCTCTCTCTCTCTCTCTTTCTTCCCTTATGGCATTGACTTGTGCAATACTGTCTGGCTCTCCCCCTCCTCCATGGCATGTATCGGTTATTGAATATAAGTAAGAAAAAATATGGCCCCTCCTTGCCTTGTCACATAGAAAGCAAAAAGATGCCGAAGTTGGTGACATCCATGTCTATCACAAAAAGGACATACACTAAATTTGGTGTCATATCCTTAATCCTTTACCTCCTTATCATATTTGTGCCCATAAGATAGATCTTCACAAAGTTTGAATCTTGATCAATATTTGGATCAAGTAAAGATTCATTGAAGACATAAAGGGATTTTGAGGAACAAAATAGGAACCGTATGCGGTTTTTACATATTTATTTTAAAAGTGTGACATCAAATGTGGTATTCAATGTTCAAAATCACCTTTCTAGTAGAACTATGAAATACTTGTTCTTCATTCCTTGACTTGCTTTCAAAATCTTCATTCAAATTGACGGCATTAAGCATGTATTAATTATTTTTATCAGTCGATTATATTATATTAGATAAAAGTTGATTAGTAATAGATATGAATCAACCCAACCTTAAGACCAAAATATGGATCCAGTTCCACGAATCCAAGTCCAATCCACCCTAAATCAACCAAAGATAAAATCAATTTATAAACAAATGTCAACGAAACCTAACCAAATGTGGCAAAAGATCGCTATGGCTTGCCCCTAAAGGAGATTAACGAAGTTATGAAATTTTATAGTGTTGTACCATGCAGTATGCAATATTTCATGATTTACTAAAATGTGCATCAGATTTGACCTATGTAAATGGCTAAACTAACCTGAAGACCATGTTGTTCTGCATGGTAGTTGTTATCTCCTTCAAGTCGCTCTACTTTATAGTACTTGTCAAAAGATGCATAAATATCATGATAACCTTTTACATCCAACTGCAGATCTACAAAAATATACTTATACATACAGTAAATTAGAAACACAGCCAAAACTTGCAGACATCAGGGTCTATCACACGATTGCCTACCATAGAATGACTCTTTTTGGGTTGATTAGTAATCTACATTTATTCATTCAATATAATTCATATAGTGTCCTTTGAATAATTATTGTATAGTCACCTCTATGATACATATAGTAAAATTATAGGACACATGGATATGAAAGGTTAGGACACAATATCGAGGATAAGGTTGAAGTATTTTATCGGACACGAACACACACATACATGTCCATGAGTGTATCAGTGAGTGTCAACTATGTATCCTGGACCAAAATAAATTGACACTGGATATCCATGACTTAACTTTTCAATTAGAAAGTCATGGCCTAAACAAATATCAAATGTAGATATCCAGGATACAGAGTTACCACTCACTGATACACTGTAATATGAGTATCTAGGATACAGAGTTGAACGAAGAATTATAAGTGCTAGGACTAGGTATATCAGTACATATACTATATTTCTAAGTATTCTTATGTGTGTGTAGACGAGTAGGCATATAACATAATTGGGTATTCCTGAGTATCAATGCTAGGACTAGGAGTATCAATACATGTACTATAATTTAAACTATTTTCTTGAATGATGTCTATTCATCTTTGCATATCTGGAGTGAGTGTCATTTGGATAATATATATTACCAAATATTCACATGAGTATTTACTTGAACGATGTCTATTCATCTTTGCAGAAGTATCTAGAAATGGATATGAATTACTATCGTTCATGGATGTACAACCGTCATCCTGATGATATATATGGCGTGCGGGATGAATTTATTGAGGGTGCATAATAGTTCCTGCAGTTCCCCAAGGCGTTCCCTCGGTACATAGATGGTACCAAAATTAAGTGTCTGTGTGTGAGTTATCAAAATTTGAAATATAATCGAGAAGTGGAAGTCACATATTATTTGTACTCGAAAGGTTTCAAGCAAAATTACTATCAGTGGACCGCGCAGGAAGAACTTGTGTCGTTAGCATTATAGTAAGAGCCTTATGTGGAGCCGTATATGGATGTCCACGACCATGCTTCTTACGACAATGGGTGGATGAACATAGTTTTTGATGCAGCAGGGCCTAGTTTTAATCCGGACAATCATAATGCAACTGAGGAGATACCGAATGTCGATGCTGCAAAGTTTATAGAGTTGCTAGATAATGCAAGAACTCTATTATATCGTGGTTGTGAGGATCATTCATCGTTGGAGGTGATTACAAAATTATTGAGCATCAAGTCCAATTTTAACATGTCTCAAGAATGCTATAACCGACTGATGGATTTGATTATAGAGATCTTGCCAAAGGGTGCAAAGTTGCCTAAAGACATCTACAGATCTAAGAGGATGGTGAGATCGCTCTGTATAGGATACGAGAAAATTGATGTATGTCACAACGGGTTCATGTTGTACTACAAAGACGACAAGGATGAAGATGCGTACAGATTCTGTGGTGATGATCACTACAAGGCCACTAGAAGAGAAAAGTCTGTCGGTGCAAGAAAGCCTATCAATTAGATGCACTACTTGTCTTTGACGTCATAGTTGCAGAGGTTGTTTATGGTGAAGGAGACTACAGAAAACATAATTTGGCACAGGCAGAAACATATCGAAGGAGTATTGGATCGTTCATCCAATGGAGAAGTATGGAAGCACTTTGATTGAGAGTATCCAAATTTTGCTTCAGATCTGCGTAATGTCATATTGGGGCTCTCCTCCGACGGTTTTACCCTATTCGGACTTTCAGGCTCCCAATATTCATGTTGGCCTGTGATCGTCATTCCGTACAATCTATCGTCTTAGATGTGTGTAAAGACTGTATATATTCCTAACCATTATTATCCCGGGTCCAAACAATCTGAAGAGAAACATCAATATAAATTTACAGCCTTTGAAAGATGAGTTGAATCAGCTATGAAAAGTAGGTGCCAACATGTACGATATTTCTAGAATATAAAATTTTTAGATGAGGGAAGCACTTTTGTGGACCATCAACGACTTTTTATCCTATGTAATATTATCAGGATAGAGCACTCATGGTCATCTCTCATATCCGCATTGCATGGACCGCACTAAGGCTTTCTGTTTGAAATACGGAGGCAAACCGTGCT
Organism: Iris macrosiphon; assembly: GCA_036927795.1. NCBI lineage: Eukaryota > Viridiplantae > Streptophyta > Magnoliopsida > Asparagales > Iridaceae > Iris > Iris macrosiphon. The sequence goes on from JAYESA010000002.1 coordinate 12,966,270, forward strand.
TCTTCGATTGTCATCGATAATTTTTTCTGAAGGATCATCCGTATCGGAGGAACATGAATACTTTTTGTGCGGGCATTGTGGAGAAGGCCTATCTACCCCCAAGGTGGCCCGGATATACAATACACAATATGGGAAGAGATAGAAGATTTACCAAGTGCTATCGAAGCGCCTACTAAGTGGTATAAATGTGACGGATTTGGTCGCACCCATAACTGGACGAAGATGAGTATATTCTAGGATCTGCCATATTGGAGCACAAATCTGATCAAACATAACATTAATATCATGTATATCGAGAAAAATGTATTTGATAACATAATTAATGCTGTAATGGAGGTAAAGGGGAAGACGAAAGAAAATCTGAAGGCCAGTTGGACTTAGAAGAAATATGTAGACATCCTGCGTTACATTTGATAGATGAGGGAGATAAAAAGTTAAAGCAGCCTAAGTGAATTTTTTTACTGGAGAAGAAGGATAAAGGAAGACTTTGTAGGTGGATTCAGGATCTAAAATTTTTAGACGGGTATGTGTCGAACTTGTGTCGAACTTGAGAAGATGCTTCAACCTCAAAGAGAACAAACTGGCATATATGAAGAGCCACAATTGTCACATATTCATGGAGAGGTTAATTTTGATTGCATTTCAGGAATTCTTACCACAGGTCGTATGGGATCCATTGACAAAGCTCAATATATTCTTCAGAGATCTTTGTACTACTAAGTTGCTCGTCGATTATCTAGAAAAACAAAAGAAGAACATTGCAGTAACACTGTGCAAGCTTGAGAAGGTGTTTTCTTCTGGATTCTTTGATTCCATGGAGCATTTGCTAATTTATCTTTCCTATGAGGCACGTGTTGGTCGACATATCGGTTATCGGTGGATGTACCTGTTCGAGCAATATCTGAATTACCTAAAAAGAAAGGTGAAAAATAAGGCACGGGTTGAGGGCTCTATTTGTGAAGCTTATGTTCTCGAGGAGATTATAAACTTTTGGTCAATGTTTTTCTAACCTCATGTTGTTACTAATAGAACGAGAGCTCCGAGAAATGATGACGAATATCAATAATCTAATGATGCAATACTAAAAGTATTCAATGCGTCCGAAAAGCCTTCGGGGAAAATAAAGAAGAGATATTTGAATGACGATGAGCTAAGGGCTGTTAAGTTGTATATAATACTCAATTGCGATGAGGATGAAGTGGAGAAGCTAGAGGGGTAAGTAATTAATACGTCTAAGTTTATATTATCTCAATGTAATAGTATATGCTAATATTATGCTACTAATCAACGGTTGTTTCATAATTTTTCATCACATATAATGATGAGTTGAGGTCGGTAAGACCCTTCATAACAGACAAAGAATTAGAACAAGAAATGAGACATTATTTTTGGTCTTGCTTGAGCGCATATGTAAGAAGCTCGATAATTACTTTTTCTGTATGCACTTGCACAATAAACAACTTATTATCGCTACTATGGTATTTAGGTCGATCGTCCAATAACACCCGAGGCTGAATCTATCTGAACTCTATCCAAGGGAACAATTACTGTAGTCAAAATATGGCCAACTTACTGTGTGAATGGGTTTAGGTTCAAGTCAACTAATGCTTCGATCAGAGACAACTTTCTGGATCTTGATTCCACCAAAAATAGTTGTTTGTGTATCAAATCTTCGAACTACAAAGACGTCAATCCAGACAATGATTTTTTTGTCATCTTACGAGAGATTGTGGAGTTAACATATAATTATGGCATAGAACCTGTAAAGATTGTGCTATTCAAGTATGAATGGTTCGATCCAATTTAAGATCAAGGTTAAAAAATTGACAAGCATGGTCTTGTGGATATAAACTACAAGCGTAGATATCAAGGCTACGAACCATTTATACTATCAAGTCAGTCTCAGCTCATATACTTTATAACCTATAATAGACGAAGGACAGCAAGGTCGGATTGGTAGGCAGTATTCAAGACTAAAGCTAGAAATACTTTTGACGTTGACAAAATAGATTATCACGAGGACAAGTTACCTCTTTTAACAAATATTGTAGATGTGGACTCAACGAAAGTTACTCATTATACGACTAATAATGTAAAAGAGGTAAAATTATCCGAAGAGGAAGACGAAGACGAGGATAAAGTAGATAAAAGTAAAGATGAGGAGGAAGAAGAAGAGGAGGATAAGGAAGGTGAACAAGATAAAATTTCTGAAGATGATTAAAAATAAAATATTTTGCCTGTAGAATGTACTATATTTTGACTGTATAATATACTATTTTGACAAAGATATATGTTATATTTTGATTGTAGAATGTACTATCTATTTAAACTTATGACACGACTAGTTATTTACTGTGCAATTCTATTAATGCTGTGAGATATGCATAATATTTTGACTGTAGAATATACTATATATTTGCTTATTTGTTCTATCATCATATATTGTTATCAGGAATGATAGGATGATGTGGAGCATTCGACAGGTCCCACGGTAGATGGAGTGCTCCTCCGGTACTGTCTACTATTAGTTCTGGATCCTCGGAGCCATGTACTCCAGTATATCGATCAGTCACATCTTCGACTGTGATGACATTTTGTGGCAGCACTACTGGGATGAGTAGTTCCAGGCCTGATATTACTCCCTCGTCCAGCGTTCCTCCTGCTGACAAAACCATGAAAAAAGATAAGCATATGGCACAGATTCAGCCATGTTATCCCTGCATCAGCTAGATCCTCCATGCGCACCTCCGGATGAGAAGAGGTAGAAGATTTGGGCCGACGATATAAAGTAAGTCAATTAGATGGTTTAGCATCATATATATTATGTATTTATTTATTCATCATATATTCATTTTTTTGATAAAAATAATTATCTCTGTATAGATATCGTCCCTCGTCGGTATAGAGATGCTTGGGACACTTTCTGAGGTACAACTATGGAGGCCCTTGGATCAACTAATCTGTTGCTCAAGATAAAAGGAAGGCAAACTGGTTTGTGCACTTCAAGGTAAAAATATATTATATCAATCATCTAATTTATGCATATTATATAACTTACTAAATTACTTCTTGTAGCAAACGTATTTCTATCCAATGCACCGGGCCGAGTTGATCGAGCAGATATTTTATATCGTTGCCGCTAAGTTGATCCGTGATGCTCTTGATGACCAGAAGGTTCGTGATAGCGAAGAAAAATTGATCCAAGGTTGGATCATGCCTTAGCAGTGGACTGCGATGAGGGCTAGATTCAACGATCTGAGGTACAAGGAAAGGTCTGAGAAGGCCAAGACGGCTAAGCAGAAGGCAGCAAAGTAGTGTGGTGGCTCGATTTCGGTGACAAAATATTTTCCTCGTTTGGTATATTTTTTATTTTAGATATATTATTTAATGCAAGTACGATAAAATGGTCGTAGGATAAAATATTTAATTTTAGTACTAAATAATATATTTTTAACAGGTACAGAGGGGTGAGAATGCCAACATGGCGACCGTCTTCCTGGCCACCCATCGAAAGGGCAAGAATCTCATTGATGAGAGGGTCTCACAGACCTACGTAAGTATTACTTTACTTTGTGTTAATTTTAATATAACTTAGGAAATATGAAAATAAATATCCATGTAGTTAGTAATATGTACCTTAGACACATTAGCAATTAGCGAGTATCTAAACATTTCTAGGCCGAGTATCTTAGACTACGTGAGCGGGCAACTACTAGTGCACCTACAGCGGGAGAGGCTGGTACTTCCTCACAGCCCTCTCCAGCTCCTTCGGCGGAAGGGCTGTGGGTGACTGTCATTGGTGGTCTCCAGAGGGGTACATACTATGGTACGGGATCCTCTGGTGCCTTTATTGCGATGCAGTCATTTAGGTCATCCACGGCAAGTGCGCATTCACTATAGCCCTCGCAGGCGTCGGCCTGAGTCCAGAAGATTGTTGACCGTCAGATTGCGTCTCTCCATGATGAGTTACTACGAAGATGGAGGAGCAGCCCCTGTCCTAGTCGCAGGTGGATGATGCGACGCTAATCGCACTATTTGATACGCTCGAGTGCAGCATCATGGAGCTCAGGGATATGACAACTGATCTTAGAGCATCGACAGAGCACAGCGTGACGAAGCTGCAGGCATCACAACTGTCCGTGGGCGAGAGGCTGACGATGATGTTAGATCCAATGGTTCATAGCATTACGAGGCTGTTATCTACCATGGATTCATATAACCATCAACTAGTAGAGTTGGAGCAGATATGTCCTTCTGGTGCGCCTTCATCGACACAAACTCCACCGATGTCACTGCCTTCTCCATTGACATCAGTGTCAATTTTACGGGAGTAGTATTATTTATTCATATCCCTGATGCATGTCGATGGTCATCCTCTTGCAGATCTGCAGTAGTCCTAGTTAGGATAGTTTACTGATTATTTGTGTTTTGACCTATGATATTTGGACACTTATGAATATACTTTATTTTTTAGGATTTCAGACTTTTTTTCTTGCACTCAGTTGTGCAGATATTTATTGTATTCTTTAGGAAAAAAATTTCTCCTGACTCTGTTTGTAATCCCAATGTTTCGTTTTCTTCAAATTTTACTATATTATTTATATTAAATATATGTTAATTTACCGGTGTTGAGTGTTGAACCGAAAGTGTTGACGAACCCAAAAAATTCAACGGAGGGTTGCTCCGGATCTATTTATATAAATTGTGAATTCATAAACTGTAGGAAGATTGGTTTGGAATAATTTAATTTTTATTTTTTTATTTTTCACTGAATCTTTAGCGATATTTTTAGCGACCTTTAGCAACATTTATTTACGTCACTAAATATATCGCTAAGTATGTCTCTTATTATTGCTAAATATGTCGCTAAGTATGTCGCTAAGTACGTCGTTGATTATCGTTAATTACGTCAGTAAATACGTCGCTAAGTACGTCGTCGATTATTGCTAAACTGCTGAGATAGCAGTATTTGCCAGGTCAATAGAACGTCGCTAAATGTGTCATAAAGCGTTGCTAAAAAGAAAAAAATTAACGACATATAGAGACACACAACATGTCGCTAATTTAGCAACGTTGCATCGCTAAATATTACTAATATAGCGACGCAAATACATCGCTAGAAAATATTGCTATAGCGATATTTTACGATATTTTTCCGGTCAGCGACTAGCTTAAAGGCGACTTCACTGAAACTTCGCTAAAAACGTCGCTAAAAATATTTAGCGACATTTTCATGCCATTTAGCCACATTTTTTGACTTCGCTAATTTGACTTATTCTGGTAGTGGCTCCTTATCAACATAAGATCCATATAAGTTTGATCCACAAATTTAATACATCATCAATGTAAAGTTTTCTAAAGTCGAATCCGGTTAGGCAACTAAGGAAAAAAATAGTAATGTGAGTGCAACTAAATAAGGAAAGCCTTACTCTATATCCAGTCGGGAATCTCCTCAGGGTGATAGATACATCAGGACCAAACTCTCCTACTGGCTCGTCTAGTGGTCCATAGTAAGTAACGCATATATCATCATCATTGTCTAATATATCAATGTATTGTGTTAGGAATGGAGCAAAGTACAATACAAAAATGCAAATCAAAATAAAATAGTAACTACAATGACATGTACTAGACATGATAAGAAAAAGATATGAATATCTAATCTAGATATAAACTAAGCATGGCAAAGACAAGCATGATAATGAAATAATGAATTATACTATAACTATACAAAGTGTTTGAAATACCGGATTTGGGATATGGACGACTAGGGGTATATATGGCATATAGTACATGAAGTGTACAACTGCTATCATTCACGATCAGACTATGGAATATTTTTGGATAATCCATATGTCTACTAGGGTTCTTCTTCGCCTAACTAATGCTCATATAGACCGAGTCATGACATGAAAATAATCATGAATTAAGATCAGCAGATTACTTTATAAAATTAGCTAATGTTGGAAAATATACCCTTAGGATAGGAAAAGAATTTAATTTTTTTGTGTGCCAAGTAGCGCCATGGGCCACTACCACCCCGCTGATAGCCATGAACCACTAACATCCTAAGTAGTATTCCTATGTGCCAGAATTGCATAAACCACTACTTTAGTAGTCCCTAAGCGCCAAGCGATAGTATTACCAAGGTGTAAGTAAAGCCATTAAAATCAGGACATGACATATGTCACGAGTATTATGGACATCAGCAACCCCAGATCTTTACTTGCCATGTTGCATTAGTAAAATAGCATCCGCCTGTATGACAACATGTGTTGATATATAAT